>DWTU01003615.1:0-10258 GCA_018251515.1 Cecropterus confusis
TGGTATATTGAGAATATTAAGGAAAAAAGCTTTATATGTACAGCACAGACTAAAATGCAGGACCTATAGGTACAGTGCAACGCGCTCATGTGACACCCGTTTTATCTATATATTTTCATACAAAACATAAGCGGCCATAAAACGTACTGAGGTAATGTGGCGCAATAGTGTCGCTGCTGTATATTTTGTACAAGCTAAACCTCGCGGTAATACCCGCGTTTAAAAAATATAACTTGAAATGGTATGGTATACAGACGAAATTGTAGACCTTTTACAATTTTAACATTATAGCATGGTTTCAGAGAAGACTGATAGCAACTGACATTAGCGGCAGTGACGGTGGCTGCGTGCGCGTAGAGTGCGCGCGGTATTAATTTTTTCTGCGAAACCCTAAGTACATTTTCTACAATAGAAGTAGCCTAAGTTTCGCTTTATGACATCAGCTATCCAACAGTGAAAGACCCGTCAAAATCGGTTCAGCGGTTTCAGAGATTACCCAGAACAAACATACAGACAGACAGACAGGCAGACCAACTAAAATTTTAGAAATTGATGATATATTATCTTATATATCCGTATATACTTCCATATGCATTTGGTAAATAGTTGTTTTTTTGATACAAACAGACACTTCAATTTTAATTACTATTACTTAAAATTACTTTCTACATACACATAACACACAAGGACTCCCTGTAGCATAGGAGTTATAAAAGCACACAAACGCGATACTCAGATCAAGAACATTTTAAAAGGTCTCCCTGGTCGGGATCCCAAAACTGACGATGTAATATTAGCACAATATCAATGTGCTCCAAAGACATCTGCGAGCTTCCGCGCCTTACGCTGCTTCTGCGTGGCCTAATATCTTGAAATAGGAACGTAGGAAGGTAGGAAGGTGGCCAAACAATGTTTCATGGAACGGAATTAAACATAGATCTATCGAGGAAAGTTTACAAACCCATTGGATATGTGCCAATTGTTAACTGGATTTAGTAACACACAGCTACACAAACATTGTTTCGCAATCCCCTGCTGATGCCTGCACTAAGACCCATAATCTTACAATGTCAATGATAATAATGAAGTACTTTAAAAGACTTCTAAGAATATTTCAATCGCAGTAGATCAGCAACTTTTAACCAAAGGGTATTATGAAGCACCAGATAAGTACACTAACATGAGCATTGACTGCACTAAGATACCCTTATTCATTTGTAAGCCGGTACATATTGCTACTATCATAGAAAATATGATTTTTCAGTATTGATAGTTGAAGAACATCGATTACCATTTAACGTCATGTGGATAGCATGCCTCTGTTTCTGGGAATTAAAACCTTATCATACTTATTCAACACCTATTGATACAGTTAGCAATATTTATTATCAGTTGAATCAATTGCGTTCAATCGTTATGAAGTATGTTATCATAGTTCTTACCAATAAGTGTAACTTTTAAAGTTATAATACTATTGTATGCATAAATATACCTGCAATATGATATTTGTCACGTTTCATCTTTTAAGTAATCATTAGGAAAATAATGAAAAATAGAGGTTTTGATATATTACTTCGCAATCAACATGACATTAACGTAATTTCATAAACTTAGTCAATTAATAGTTAATAATGAAGAAACATCAAATCAATTTATACCATTTATGGTTATGACTTATAGCTTAATTTATCTCCAAAACACAGGGCTTGGCAAATAGTATTCAACATATCAGCAATGTCACATTTGAACGCTCAGAGTGCAAATGCATAAATTAGAGCCTGTGTTGTAATCCACAGCTGAGAAAAACTAATAATAATGAACTCTACATTGAAACCAGCATATACACCATACACGGTGTTTTTAATGTAGAGTCGAGTGGCTTGAAGTCATTAAAAATTAATGATACTTAGCCGGTATCCGTTTTATCGTCTATTTAGCTTCCCACGATACGATGAAAGCTTTATTATTGTACTTAAATTGCTTGTTTAGTTTTTCAGACGCTTATTCGCTGAAGAACACAGATGTTACATTCATAGAATTCTTAAAATCATATTAAAAAAATATGGTGGTTTTATTACGGTGGTTCACGTCTGGTCGGTTATAGGACTAAAATATAATCGTACGAATGCGATAAAAACAAATTGTGTATAATTTGTCATATAACCACCATGTTTTAAGTAAGTATATGTGATAAAATATAAATAAATTAAATTATACGACATTATTTGCTCAACTATTACGATTACAACTAAAACAAAATATAAGACCTTGTCTTTTAGCTATATTTATGCCATTACAGAGTACCTACGTAACACCACTATAGGAATAGCATACCTGTCACATAGTTAAATGTAAATAATTACTTCGGGCTTACTGTGAAGTGGTATATATTAAAAATATCAACTTTTCAGAATTTTTTTTGTGTTTAATAAATTATAACACGATTGAGTTCCACTATTTCATAAATCTTTTCTCTTTGTAATATTTTTAAAAGTTGCCTTTTTCTAGTGAGGTTGATTAGATACTATTGGTAATATGTCCTATGTACAGCAGCGGACCTCAAAAGAATAGTGGATGGATGTAATTATCATTTTAGACTTTGAAGGTCTAGTGTAAATTAATATTTACACTAGACCTAATTATTGCTACATTGAATTTTTTAACGAGTAACCATGTCAGTTGTTATGTAGAAACGGACAAATACCTCAATTACATTCTTAGTTGTATGAATGAATTATGCACAATTAATTAGCTCAAATTAATTCAACTAAACACAAATCAAATGCCACATGTTTTGATGGCAATTTAAAATTGTCGATAATGTTTAATATCAAGATACGTTTTTAACACAAATCGTTTTTTTTTATCAATTTAAATTTTGTGAGTGGTAGGTATATGTTATACTTATATTCTTACATTGTTATATTGTTAGTTTTTTGTCCTAATTCTACCATAAGTACTATTTTCGTAACTATGAATTGTGTCAAATGTTGGATATAAAAATAAAACATTTTTTCTAACAATTTTTGCAGAACATCTGACTGAAAAAATGATAAAATAACGCAAGAACACAGAATTTTCCCGTGATTTATTTATCTCTGCATTTTTATTATGATATAAAGTCCTTGGCGATCGGTCTATGTCGCACGCGAGGTTATTTATTAATTCTAGGAAACAAGAAATAAATAAACGTGTATTTACGTAAATATTTTATATAAATTTATTTTTATCGAATGCCCTACATATTTTTGATATCATCTTTAAGATAGAATAAATTTTATAAGACTTACATACGACCCTTACAATCCGTGATTACTCGTAAAATAATATAAAACCATTGGTTTGCATTTACTCTGTACCTGTACCTGGTATGTGATTATAATCTTTATTGTTTACTCGTGATGGACATATGTATGTGCATGTTTAGGTAGAAATTCGTGCCTTATTTAGCATTGTTATCGTTTGCAAATTTACGTGAAGTGTTCACACAGTTAGTGGGTTGCACGTCACTTTGATAGTCGTATCGTATCATCTTGACCCGTATTTCTTTTAGGATACTACCAGTATTAATACTTCTAGTATTCAATAATTATGAAGTCTATTTTATAACTACTATCCAAGGACATCTGTAATCAGCCCCAGATTAAATTACACTTAGCTGAGGAGGCCACGAGGTAATCCAACCTCAAAGGTAGACACCTAGGTAGAGGTAGGTCCTCAAACCTTTGAGGATTAACTTGGAATATCTCGGATTAGTATGTCTTCCTTACCACACCTTTCAAACCAGAATATAAAAGTTCTTAAATATTACTGTTATAAGATAAGAAGGTTTGGTATTATTCTTGCCGGAGTCGAACCACAAAGATTCTTAACAGCTTTAGATTAAATTGTATTTAGTGTTTCATATTATTTTTGTACTTTTATGGGTTGATGGACACGCTTTTAATTTTGGAGATACACTATCCTTTTTCACGAACTTATTTGATTCAATTAAAGGTGACGTGGGCAGATATCCCATCTCGTAATCACGTTACAGCTACACAAAAGCCCAGTTAGTAATTAATCATTCAATCAGCCTTTGTCCAGTGTTAGACTCGATTGTTTGGGATTATCGACCCGGAACACGGTGACGTGGTTTTAGTTGACAATAATTGGTGGAAACTCTTAATTGTAGTAACAATTAGTCACTTTATAGATTTTACTGATAACATTGACGTATTGTTAATATCAATTTGTTGCGATTTTTTTGTAATCATCCCCAGTTTTGTATTACTTACCCATCGATTATTGTGTCTCTGTTGGTGATTATTCTCTTCTGTACATCGAGTTAATTAAAGCATTATATATATATATACACATATACATAGGTATCCTAAATATTCTATGATGATAAAAAATAAAATTCATCTCAGGAGAGGAACAAGCCGCAGAAACGGCTTTTTAGCTTATTTAGGGTAACGCGATTCCCTGGGGCACTGCAAATGGCACTTGCGCGTCGTATTATGCATGAACGAAAGTGATTGTTCAGTTTCAACCATTAATTTCGTTGGGTACCCTGTCTTACCTTCCTCTCTCTAGTATATCTGTATTTATCATACCCGTATTTGTCGTTTGTCATAGTAGCAAAAACAGAAAAGATATACTTGTATATACTCAAATCTTATCAGATACCAGGAACTTGAAGTATGCATTTATGCAGTAATGTAATAAACATTACCTTGTTGACTGTTAATTAGCGTTTTAAAATGTAATACGGGTATACATTTCTGTGACAAATAACGTTATACGACGAACGTAACTCCAAAAGTAACAAAACTCTGTATTATTTGGTTCTACAATACGTATTTTACCTATAATCACTATAATAAGAAAATGTTATAACAAAACTATTAATAAACATCTTTGTTATCGTCAGGTCTTTTTGAAATATTAACGAGTAATACGTAGGTAAATCCGCTTATGCCCACGCCGTGGCTCCAGCTGTAAATGATCCTTAAGATCCACCCACGGGTTACCGAACCCTGGGAGTCCGTGGTTGCCGATTATATCGATCGCGCCAGGCGCCAATCGGCTAGTCAGAACCTTTGTTTGTTATTTTAGATTTGCCTTTATCAGGCGGATAAAATAAACAGAGCCTCAGTAAATATGAAAACCAGCGTCAATAAGTTATGGCGATCAGACTTACGACTACAGATAGGACAGTTAATGGAGAGAAGCAAACGGCATGGAGAATCCACGACTATTTCAGTAGATGTTTGTAGGAGTAATGTTCTACAGTAGAAATATTTCTTGGAATTGTAGCACACTTCCTACTAAAACACTGTAGTTTCACAGGAATAAGAATGACGTTAGTGTTACCATAGTACTTAAATGTCTTCGTTCATCATCTTCTAAAAACTTAGAAGTTTTCTGATACCTTTAGTTTTATGTATTTGTATCAATAATACTATCTGTATGACCGAAGATTATCTGTTGCGCAATAGAGTTCGCGGACTGAACGCATCAGTTTTTGTTTACATCCAACTGGTTTGTTGCAAACCGGTTCCGATAGAAGCGGAGTGCTGCTTTTTGTCAAAATCTTGCACCTATACAATAACCCGAAATTTTATATCCGCTAATTCATAAATACAACGCTATGAAATGTGTCTTTAGACTACCAATCCACACTTGGCAGGCTTGTATTATGCTTTTAACCCCTCTTATTATTATTACAGACGAACTGTGCCCACAAAAGAAGGGGTAGAGTTAGAGGTTAAAAAATAACCTTACTAAAGTGTATCAGAACATATTACAGAACCCTAAAAAGAAAGCTAGCGTAGTGTTACCGAAATTAAATCATCTAAAATGCCATTACTATTATTTTTATCTCTACTACAATTGCCAAGCTGACAGTTTAATTTAACACATGATAATTTGAATACAAGTGTTCAACACATTTTATTAATCCTTATTATTTTACATACGAATGTTTACATTTATAACGTTCTTCAACTATAATAAAATATTAATATTTTCAGCAAAATTCGTCTCAAATAAGAATCAACTCACGCGCATTAGCGAATTTTACGATCGAGCCCAATTACAGAAAATATTTGTGTTTGTATATTTTATGCTCAAATATTTATCGCCCTTTCGCATGTCGGCTTTGCTGTTTGTTTATCCTATATTACCGAGAAGTCGTTAGCCACAACATTTTTGATGTAGGTACCTTTAATTATTTGAATACATCACATATTTTTTTAAGTATCGTATGGCAACAGAAGTTTAACACGCAGAGATTTTTATGAATAAATATTGAATCGTTTACGACTAGGCATCATCGTTTAGTTCAATTGAGTATAATAATCGCAGCGCAGGCTGTAATAGGACCTTGGGCGAGGTCCGACTTGTTATCTAACATCTTATAATTACATGCTTCATACATAACAACACACAATACATTACATCTGAGTTAATTCCGTTTATCTGCATGATGCTTACGTATAGATATGTATAGACTTACCAATTATATATGTTTTATTGTGACGACAATAACAGTGTTTGTCTTTTCTAACAATGCTATTACCAAAACCTTCTGTAACTCCAAATAAATGTTTTAAATAATGCTTACTTAATCTAGTAATTAGTATACAAATCAATGGTTGTGATTATGCCGTAATGGCAACAAACGACCCGTTTTATCCCACGGTCTAGAGACCTTATAATTCAATTATTAGCTGGTCGATAATGGATTCAAATAGTTTAACGCGGAGGCTCGTACTTATTTGCGGGCGTTATTTTTATTTAAAATTTAACCAAATTTAACATATACATTTATATATTGGATAAAATAAACAAGTTTTGCCATATGTTTATTATGTTTTGGGTTCACGCGCAATTTCTATTTCTGCAATAATAATAGCTGCAATAATAATACAAATCAAATATAAAAGCCAAAATATGCTCAAACTCTCCGTATCCTCTAACGTTATAAGGTCGTTGAGGAACCTGTTATTCGCGCATTTCTGATTCAGGGTCATCACATTAGCAGACATCGCGATCATGCTAACGGTCAGCTGCTCGACTTCCTGCCGCAGACGCGCTATCTGGACCTCCCGGACGATCGTCAGGACCAGCAGCCAGACGGCTAGGGCTCCCAGAGACACCCCGACGATCACACAATGCCGCCTTCGTTTCACGTTCTTCTCCATCATTCCACTTCTGTACTGCCTCTCAAAGTCCCCGCTCATTAAATTCACAGAAAGGTCCTTCGCTTCCTTCAAAGCTTCCGTCTGGGTATACATGGTGACGCCTTCTGGTATGAGTGCGCTGTTCTCGGCCATCACACACGGGAGTCCCGTCACTGCACTCGCGATATGTCACCCGATAGCGAACTGAACGGCTAATTAGACGTTATCGGCCCATTACGACTACTCGGAAAGCCGGACCGAGGAGCCGGCGACAGATATCGTAATTGAAAGATGCACGTGCGGTAATGCGTCCGGAAAACAAGGATACATGCGTGAACGGCGAGGCGGACTAGACCCAAGTGGGAAGCGGATCACAGAGTACTTTTTAATACAGCGAGAGTTGAGCATGCGCGCGCGCACGTCTTGATCTCGCCGCCCGTGATGCCTCTGTCACACGGCGCTCTAGCCATGCCCAAACCGAACGCAACAATTGAGGGGATTAATATTATTGGCTCTCATTATCTTGCAAAAATATCACAATATTTATGTGTTACAAAAATTGCACCGAAGGTCTCTCATTTATATCATTATGATATCAGTATTTTGCAAATTTAAAAAATTAATGCAACGTTTAGAAAATTACAAAATGTTATGCTATTAATACTCGTATTAGCATATAATTATTTTGTTACGTCAACGTTCAAAGGTCGGTCAGTGTTGTGTTTAGATTAATCGCATAAACTATAATCTCTATTAGCTTCAACTTTATTTCTAAAATAGAATTTATAGAGAATTGTAAACTAGAGAGAGAACGTCGAATACATTAAATATAGCAAATTGTGTGATATTGAAACTACACCTACGAGAGCTGCTTTTATTTTGCTTTGTATACACTAGATCTATTGCGACGTGCTATTGAAATGCATTTTCTATGCCATTTGAACTTTACCTTCAAAGCCGCCCACGTATAATCCACTGATGTGTTTTAGGTAAAAGAAATTGAACACATGTGAATTCCATTTAATAATAACTCGATTTATTTATTTATAAATCACCATTGTTTATACATCATTTATTTTTTTCTTTTGTTTGAAAATCGTAATTATATCACGGTCGAATATAACAATATATGACTCAAAATACTATGAAATATCGGCATAAAATATACCAATTTTCCTATATACTTAGTAAGTTAAATACTTACATGTAGTAAGTACCCAGTAGTGACCAATATTTCCAAATGAACGTCAGTTAAGAACGCGTCTCCCAGACCGCGTTCTGAACTGCTTTTCTGTTTGATTGACACGTTGGTAACAGTCTCCATTGAATATAGAATTTCGATGGTTATCCTGCATGTCCGCTTTCTAAACACTAAACAATGTCCTAAACGTGTTAACAACTCGCCTGATGCTCAAACCGACGAGGCTCGCACGGAGATTACCAGTAGCGGTCATCCACCGGAACCGAGGGCGTACGATGGCACTTACTTCTTTAGTAGATTAAAATGCAAGCATGTACACTGCTTCAACTGTACAGTACCTGTCTTCGGCGTATGTCATTTTAACTAAATTATAAAGTTAGCAACGTCGATGCGCGATAGTGTCCGACCGAAGCTTCGGCTTCGGCCAAAATGGGCCGAAGTTTTCGCTGAAGCCAAAGGTTTCTTGCAAGCAAAAACATTGAACAAAATGTAAGAAGTGAAATACACCACTATCGAGATGGTGAAACGCAGATGTAAGCGCATACTTTCGTAGTGAGCTGGCTTTGCTAGTTGTGTTAAAAATTTACATTATTTCAAAGTGTTAAAAAAATTTAACAAGTCGCAGAGTAATTGAAATCAGCTCTAAGAGTTGTTTACATATAATCAACACTTATTCGGACACTAATGAGCGATCTGAGTTTGGCTGGGTGACTGCGAATAACTAAATTTCATGTTAAGCCATTGCTCCTGGTTGGTATATTTGAAGAACAGTTGTCAAACTTGGCCAATTGACAGAAAAAGGTACAGTAAGCATTACTGTACCTTTTTCTGTCAAACCTTATAAGGTCAGCGCTCCGTTAACTTGTTCCAGGTAAATTGAAGGGTCAATTGTAACGTATTATAACCAGCCAAATTTTTTTTTAATCGTAACAATTTGTGTTTGATTTCTTCCATTAATTCAATTCAAACAAATTATACGTATGAGCTCTATAACTTTCCTAAATTCACATATTATATACACAAAAAAACAGTTTTTTTAATATTTCATACACTACAATTGCTAATATCATAAGAAATACCTTCAAACAGGATCATGAGTCGAAAAATAATTTCGAGCAAATAAAATGAATTAAGCGTACGACAATAAACTCTATGAATGTATAATGAATACCTACTATGTAATGAAGAACACAATATTCTTTATTGCTTTTGAGTTGAGTTGATGTCTCACTCCAGTATTTAGAAATAATAATTATGCATTCCCTTATGTCCATTCAAGTCCATTGACGCATAATGTAACTTAGAGCGGTTCATTGGGTTTCTAGCACGAATGGGTATTTGTACTTTGTACTTACTCATTACTTATATATAGTCAATGCTTGCTTCCCATTGTTCCCTTTTAACGATTACACAATGTTTTAACTGTAGCTTTGTTATTCCTTAAATTGCTTTGTCATGAAATGTTAATAAGATGTGTCATCTTAGAAATAGAAACAGCGGTTTTGCTTTTAAATATATTTCAGTCAATTAAACGAAAGTAAAAGCATAGATGGAAAAAAAACACAAAAAGCTTTGTAGGAAATAATAGCTTGTCCCTGTAGTTCCGGGATTAGAATGGGGCTACAGAGATCCCCTGCCTGCCGTAAGGGGCAACTAAAAGGCGGCTTCCGGGGTTACGGGCGGCATGACTGCGAGCTCCAACTGTCCAGCCAAGCGACCCCGGGAAGGACGCGATATGTGTGGTCGCATACCGTCACTAAAACCAGACGGTACAGTGAGCCCCATCTTTGTTGGAGCCCGATGGGGCAACGACTTAGAGAACTCCAGTTGCGTTCCGTTGGAGATCCCAGAGTCCTCTTCGCAGCGCCGAAGGCGACCACCATGCACC
>DWTU01003616.1:0-10256 GCA_018251515.1 Cecropterus confusis
CACAGTTAAGTTTCCTATGTTTTTTTTATTTTTTGTTTTGTAATATCTTGATAAAGTCATTTTTACGATGGACTTTGTAATTTCACGGACAATGTTTTGTGTAATACACACATAAACGTTAATAATTAAATATCGAAATAACTTACAATGTGAACATTATGACTCCACAGGCCCATCTGAAAAAAAAATATTTTTTTAATTAGTTGAGATGTCATGGAATGCTTTATGTTTTGCAACTTTGTATCATTCCCGTCACAGATTTTAAGCTCCTTAAGTAACAGGTACAACCTATCTTATATGTCTGATAGACTAAAAGCGACGATATCGCAAAATGGGAGCGTCATCTGACTGCGCTCCCTGTGACCTCATGTGATTGACCTATTGTGCACGACCGCATGTACGAACATGCCTCACATGTTCGTACATGCGGTCTTTATACATATGAGGTTCTCACGTGTTAGTGCATATTAAGTTCTACCTAAGGAACTTAGTGACGGGAATGATACCTGAATAAGGCATTAGGCGCTTTTTTGTAAATGTTATAGATAGTTCGTCTCGCACTTTGTCGTCGTTTGTCGTGTCGTGTGACATGTCAATCAAAAGTAAAGAAATTACAGCTGGCGTCGTGCTGTCAGTGTCGGTGCCGTGCCAGTGCCGTGCCTATACCGTGCCGGTGTCGTGCCGATGCCGTACCATGATGAGCCGTGTCGTGTCGTATTGTGCCGTGTTGTATTGTGCTGAGCCGTGTTGTGTTCTGTTGCGCCATATCGTGTCATGTCGTTCCGGACAAGAAGCGGCAATAATCTACCTGTTCAATATTAATATATTCGAACTTAGCTGAAGTTACATGTAATAAAAAACATTGTCAAACATCATCATCAATCATCATCATTGTTACAAAGTATATTTTACACGACAAAAAGTTACGCAGTATTTTACATCGAACCTCGAATGATAACCGACATGCGTTATTACAAATTGATTCCGTTATAGAAATAACGAGACATAATCGATCGCATGGGGATAGAGACAAATGTCGTATTGGTTGCAGATTTACAGCGCGGCGCGCGCCATCTGGCGGTCGATTTATGAGTTTAATCAGAGTCGGCGCTGCTACCGTACTGCAAAGTTTGGTCACAGATATGCAGAAAATGGATTTTTTACAGTACTTCAGTTTGGTTCAAATGTTGCTAGGTAACGTTACGTAGTAGCTACATATTTACATAGTTAGCGAACGGATTTTAGTAATGACATTTGCAGTGTTATATTGCATCTATCCTCTAAATATACGGGCTTAATCAGTGTGAGCTTCCTGAGAATCGTATGTAGGTTGTTCGTAGAGAAGCAGAAAAAATATTGTTGCAGTAGTTCTATCTTTGTGTACGAGTACATTTGCTACCTACACGATGTTATGACTTTTCTTTTTTATGAATAATGTAGCCAGCGTACGCTAAATAATAGTCTATCTTTGCGTCAATTTTGTCATTTTAGTGTACAAATTTTAAATAAAATAAATTATAGTTAACAAAAAACTAAAAACTACGCTTTTGTATAGAGCGATAAGAAAAAAAAAACTTTTTATAGCAAAAATACGTGGGATACATACACACAATAGACACATTTATACATACATTGGACTATGGCCTGAAACTCTCTCAATCTGAGAGAAATCTCGTGCCCAGCAGTGGGACAATAATGGCTTGACGACATACATACACAGATAAATTTATACATAGATACGACTGAAGTTAAAAACCGTATTAAAAAAGTTTCTAAGTACTCTTGTTTAACTTTTATTGTTTTGTAAAGAGGGGGTATTAAAACCCATAAAATTGATCTTATTCACAGGTTCAAGATTAGGTTAAGTTATGATATGTTTAATCTGTGTAGATCTTTATCATTACCATTCTAGAATTTGTAATGGTTCTGCCGTATGTTTTGTATGTTCAAGCCCTTCTGTCAGAATTATATTAAATACGATTGTTTCGGACAGCCGTGCTGCGAGGTCCAGAAACGACCATCCTGGGTACAGAATTTTAGGCCATATGCTACAGTAACAAAGTCAAAAATTGTGTGTGGATGTTACTGCATGTTTTAAGCTGTATTTAATAGTTGACACCTTTAGTCCATATCGCTCTATTTGTAAGAAACATGGCTCGTTCGTTGTTGACTGAAGGGTTAGTTACATTAATTTTAGATTTGTACATGCAGTTGCGTATTAAATTCAGCGAGGGTTACATACAATATGGTTTAGAGGCACGTCCTCGTACAATAGCGAAGCTCGTTTTAAAATATCGATTGGACGACTTGTTATTGTTCATCATGATTGACACTTTATGGTATTATATATTTACGGGCAGAATGGGAATTGGTAGACATCACATAACTTTACAAACTTTTTTAAGAACTTTCAGGCATGTGGGTTTCTTCACTATATTTTCCTTCGCCGTTAATTTACAGGGTAATTATAAGAAGGTCCGCGGGTTGTAAGTAGAAGGTCGTGGCCCGCGAGCCACTGGTTGCCGACCACTGGTTTAACTAATTTTGAACCTACTCGATCTTTGACAGACGTATCAATGATATTTTAAACAAACAAAACAACACAAAACTATCATTCCCTGTGCAAATAGTGAGCATGCGAGCGTAAATTTCCTTCGAATATACGTGCGGGGGGATTAACCTCAAACTTGTCCAAGTCCATACCAGCACGACGTTATCCATTCATTGCGGTCCGTGAATGTGTTTGAGAATTTCAGGCGACTAGTGCTTCAGTTCCCGTTCTGATTTCTAACTATTAATCTCGTACTGGGGTTGCGAAAATGTTGCTTATTTCTGATATATTTTACTTGTGAAATCTGATTGTAATATATTTCGTTGAAAAAAAAACAGACGTATTTATCAATTTATATATCAAAGGTACTTTATTAGAAAAAAATGTTGAAATTAATTATAAAATGAAAAAAATAAACGACAGCTTACTAAAAAAACTTAAAATCAAATAAAAACTATAGCATTTCAATGTCTGGTTTATTGGTTCGTACCAAATGTGCTTAAAATAAAATGATTAATGTAATTAGTGAGGATGATAAAGGAATCCAAAAATATATTATTACAAAACCACTACGAAGTTCAAAATCAATTTAAAAAGTAGGTACATCACTACTCATAAAAATTAGGAGTTATTAAATTGGTCAAATTCAAATTATAGTATTTTACTGTTTAATTTTTTTTATAATATTATTTTAAGGATTATACTATGAAATTCAACTGCGTAAAGCCCCGCGGCCTGTAATTATCGTAACAAACTTTAGACACGTCTTGAATTGGATAATACTAATAACTTAAATGTCCTGCGCTCTTTCTTAATTCGGAGGTCATTATAAGTCTCAGGCTTAGCTCCGACTACTATTGAAAAGCAGTGATTAAAACTTTTGAGAGACCTTACCTGATGGCCACGAAGCATTTGTTTGGGGTTCTAGTCAACGTTGAGCGAAATTTGATAATGTTTGCTACTTATAGTTAGAAAAACTGAAAAATATATTTATTTTAACGCTAAACTAACGCTTGCAGCTCTGACCGATTGGCGCTTGGAGTGAATATTGCGTAGCCGTCGAGATAAGGCTACGAAATTTCGCTGCAAATTGTAGCGTAATTTGCTAGAATTGTTAACTGCAATATTCCACTTATACGCTGCAAATTGTAGCGTCATTTGCTACAAAAAACTCATGTTACAGTTATATAAAATCTGATTTTATTAATAGTTATGGAGGCATAGAGAGAGCATACTCCATAGTTCCGTCTGGCACACTGAACGCCGCGTTTCAAATGTAAATTTAAAAAATAGAATAAAAAAACAAACGATTATATTTATAATAGGAATTGCTTAGGTTTAATTTGATTGGTTGAATGTTTTGAGATTTTTGTATAAATAGGAGCACTTTTTGCGAAACATATGATTACGACCTGAGACCTCACCTTGTCAATAGTAACCCCTCTACATAGTAATTAAAGTATTTCAATCAGTTGTAGAGTCACGCGTTGCCGATTTAATAATTTATCTGAATCTCTTTCTTATACTTTTATTTGTCTTCAATCAATATAATTGGGTAATGCAATACTAATACGAAAAACTCTTTGACATAGTTAAGGCAGCATTACTTCATCAATATATCAACGAGGTTAAATCAATACGGCCTTATGTCAATTAATAGACTAATCGAATATGTATAGAAAATATTTCTCCATTCAAATTTAATAAGAGCCACTAAGCGCAAAAACGGATTTGTTACGTATTGTTTGAATAATTTTATCGAAATATCGCTAAATTCACATCACAGGGCCTTTAAGCGGAAAAGTATAAAGTTTCAAATTGATCGCTTTCAATGTTTGAGGGTAACAAGTATAGAACAATAATGCAATTCTGTATCGAAATTGTATGAGAGTAGATAACGTTCCCTATTGTTCCCGAACCACGAACAGAAATTTCTGTATCAAGCATCTCATATCTGAGTCCTTTGTTGTTTTGTTTGAAATTCGTATTATCGCTCTTGTTGGAAACGTATTTTGTAAAGAATTTCGCTAAGGGATACACTTGAGCACACGTATCTAAATATTTGGGTATAAGTTAATACCCATTTTCTGTTTATAGAGGTGTATATGAATATTGGATATAGCTTATTTCTATGCCACGGTCATTAATTATTTCGGTCAGGAATTATTTTATTTATAAACTGTAGAAAAGCGACGAAGAAAAGAGTTTATTAATTAGTATGCTGTAAAAAGATGACTGAAATTATAAAGAAGTTATAGATGACAAACCATCATTCAGACAAAGTAAGAGATGTATGCTGTTTTGTGACATTTGGTAGGTAATAATATCGATCTCGGCATATAGTTTTCAACTTATATGTTTTACACAAAAGTGAAGCGATTGTGTTGTACGAACGACTGAATGTTATATTGTTAACAGTTAGTAATTCATTTTTGTCTTCTTTTTACTAAAAGAATTCTATGGAAATGAGTACAACTAAAGGTAAAAAAGTATGGAAATCGAGCACTGAGCTCGTTAATTAAAATGGGTTTAACTTTATTTTGAACAGATAATCACGCCAAAAGTTTGCAGGTCCAGAATCTATCTCTATTCAGTTTTGGAAACTGAATATTATACTATGAAGTATCGATAGCTCAGCATAACTCGACACTTCACGAGTTAAACAAAGCGAGCAAGTTCTAACGAAGTCACCTTATCTTGCTACAGCGTTGCTTGTTTATTCAGTCACAGTGTTGCTGAACTTCTATTCTGATGAAATCAATGAAGATGGAACTAGAATATAATGTACCTGATTGAAATGATCAGTGACGGTTATTTGTAATTTACTACAAATAGAACTTGAGTGTGAACAGGTAACATACCTGTGAGGGCTAAATTGACAATATGTACTCGTATAAATGCCTTAATCTCAAACCAAAAAGCAGCACTTGACCTTAGTTACATAATAATATAAAATATAGAAAAAATATTACGGTGGTGGTGTTACTACCGGAGTAAGACCTCGGTTCTGTTACTATCTAGGTCTGAGGTTTTTCTCAATACACGTCTGAAATTCTGTTGTGGCATATTTCTGACCGCAGATTGATGTTACGCAGGAAATCAGTACTGTACATCTGTTGAAATTCGTTACGATTTTATTGCATTTTAAATATTCAATTTATATTTCATTTTATTTTGATTATCATCCAAATTTATCACGCCTCCGAAATCGACTACCATTTTTGTACAGGTTTTAAAGAGAATTTCGCTATTATACCGAATAGTTATGTAATATTAATTTAGGATTTTCATATCTTTACACCAACAAAACACGTTAAGGATCCATCTTTTGACGTATACGCTAGTGCTATAAAAGGGAAGTTTCCTTTCATTCGCATTATTGAGTGCGATAAACGCACAATGGTTGCTAGGCATAAATTGCTTAAGTTATCGCCGAGAAGATATATGGGGGTAGGTAAGGGCAGGCGTATCGCTTCCTTGACAGTTATTGCGTTTTTTATACGCAAACTCCGTAACAAATTCTATTTACTACCACCGTTGTTGACAGTAACGCAGAAATATGCGAACGTAAGACCCGTCAGATATGAACTTCATTCTTGCGCGATTGCGTGTATATTTTTTCGGCAGTAATTTCCTGTGAACGTGATGTAGGAATTTATTAAATTCCGTCACGTTTCGTGTGACCGTGGGAATGATTGATCGATATTGAAATGCTCCAATACACTCTTTAAACGCTTTCTTAAGTCATATACTTATACATATGTACATACATGAGTTATGTTAAGACTACATAAAAAATATTGAACGCAGATATAACCTAATACGCCGATAAATTAATTATTCATAAAAATTTTAGGTATAAGGACGCTGCCATTCATTTTATAGATATTATTTACTTAAAAATTTACAGGTGATCAAATAATTTGTCATCATACAGTACTGGTTACACCATTATAATAAACAACCTCGGCAAAGTATAAGATAATAATTAACAATCTACCTTCAAAAGTAGGTATCAAAATATAACCCAGTTATATTGACTTGGGTCATGTAGGTACTAAACTTTCGTAATTCCTCTTTATGCTTTAAACCCTAACGTAGGACTATAGCTCCACATCAAGTTAACGCCAAGTAATCACACGGCTCATAAATTTCAATATTTGTCCAGGCAATTGCTTCATTATCAACGAGTAAAAAATACGCGAGAATATCTTCTGTAAGAAATAAATAAATAAACTGTTATCGATTCGCATATATGCATACTTTACAGGCACACATAATTGCCTGTAAAGTAAATTAAATGCCTGTGCGCATAGCTCTATGAATGATATATAGCTCGTGATGAGTCTTTAAGGTTAGGCAACGATGGGTGCGGTCGACATGGATGGGTGGTAAGATTGGTGGTAAAATGTCATGTGTGCGTTTTTCGGATTACACGTCAATGCGATGATCCCGGTTTTGGATAGCAATTTTTTACTTGACCGGATTCATAAGTGAAGACACCATGAATTTTTAACATGTCGGTAGTTAACTCGTACCTGCCTACCTTCACTCACTATTTAACTTTGTAAAGAGAAACTGTTGTCTAATAATAGGCCTAAAGAAATGTAGGCCATAGGCCACTTAGTTAACAGAGCTCACTGAAACTCTCTGCCATATGTAGGGTGATATAGTTTGACATATATGTTTTGAAGGTGGTAGAACTTTTTGTGGTTCGACCATCGCACCAACGCTACACCTATTTCTGCCTCATAACAGCAGTGTTATGCGCTGATGTGTTCTGGTCTGTAGGGTGTAGCAAGGGAAACATACTTTTCCGAGGCATTCCATCCTAGTCCTCAGAGGTAGCAACGCGTCTGTGGCTAACCTTAGGTGAGACTTTGATCTTACCTAGGGTTGTTTACAGGTGTCCATGGGCGGCAGTAGCCATTTGCCACCAGGTGGGCTGCATGTTCGTTGCTACTTGGAAGTAAAAAAAAAACATATTATATAACATTATATTTAACTTCCACTTCAGTTGTCAAATGTTCAGGTCTTGTATAGAGTGAACGTGTCCACTTAACACTTGATCATTTGGTCTATTGTTTAATACTTTTAGCTCTTCAATCGCATAAAATAAAAAAGCGAATTTTGCGTACATCCCCTTCTCATTATAACAAATAAGAAATACGGCGCTGTCTCGTTTGTCGTGCACAGTAAGTCAAGTGCCCCACAAGGCCTACGTACATAATCATTAGGCGCAAATCCCCGTCGAAACAACAGCCAACTTAGAACATAGCTGTCAACATAAACTCGAGTCGATCGGCGGCTATTGTGTGTGACGGCGCAACTAATATTCAAATCAGTGACGTCATCGGATTAGGCCCGCGCCGCTCAATTTCCGTTGATTGCTCGGCCATAACTGCAGGAAATGGGCAGCGGCGCAAGCATTCCTGTTTCTAGCTATCAGGGCTGCTCTGATAATAATCTTAACATGCATTACTAAGGATGACTTAGCTACTATGCGTGTTTCAACGAGAAAGCAAGCGCTACTTCCTTGTCTCCTTTATAACAGCAATGATAAGATTGTCCGTGATTGAGTTTAGGTATTAATTATAACTACTGACCAGTATATGGCAATAACTACTTATCATGTAGTACAGCACTGCGAAATTGTTCATTACTTCTATTAAATATTATGATACAAAAAGTATCGTGGTATCTTTACTGAATTTTAATTTGTCATAACTTCACCAGATCACGTCGACAATATTATGTTCTATAAGTATATGAGCGCCGACTTCAGATCTATGTACTATGTACTGTCTATGTACTAAGCCAACATATATTTGAATTATTTCTTAACTTTATTGTGGCATGAAAGTCGGTTTCATTTTTTGTTGGAAAAATTTTTTCACGCTTTTTAGTGATGTACTTATACTTATATTTGTATTAATATAATATCACTAATTTTGCCTTGTAAATATAAATGTACACGAAAGCATAAAAACAAATTTTAATTCAATATGTATAATTTAACCTAAACCTAAATTACAACACTTTTATAAATACTAAATTAAGGTGAAAAAACTTAAGGTCTTAATTTATATGAACCAGGCGTACCCGCTCGCAGGGCACTACCGCGCCTTAGTTTTATGTTTAATGTTTTATTTTCCAACCTAACTTATCCCATCCTATGTAAAACGCTACATATCAACCAAATCCTAAGCCATACGCCTAAGCGGTAAACACCAGATGCCTAACTTCCACGGTTAATTCATTGGGTCAATCAATACAATATACAATCAATTAATATATCATGAGGATTGAAGAATTAAATATCAATATTTTCCGTCTTATTCGATGGAACCAAGCTAATAAAATTACAAAGCGGAGATATTTTCTGCTTTGTAATCTTACTACATATCTACAAGCACCAAATAGCCAACTCTTATGGCTTGGGCTTATAGTACCCTGCTTTATCAGGTTTTGACGAGTTGAAGGTCAAAATTGTCATCTTGTGTCTGTGCTTAGTAATAGTGAGTTATCCCAAATTATCTAAAAAACGGGGGGAGTGGTGGTGGTTTCCACCCTATAACTGGAAGAGTTTACCATCGGATCACACCTATGTGTAAAAAAAGGAAGTTCTGTAATAAAATTTCCTATCAAATGAAAGAAAAAGAATTGAAGTCGGTCCAGTTTCTGGAGTTATTTTAGATTATAAGAAATCAAGTTGTTACAATTTACCGGTATAACTGCCGAAAATTTTTCAATTTCCATGAAATGGGACCCCCTGTGAAACTAGCCGAATATAATGCCGTTCGAATCGTGTCGATCGGTAGCGCCAAAAATATATACGTGTCGAATCGATAACCTCTTTGGGAAGTCCGTTAAAAATATTTGTTACATTTGTGAAAAATGAATAAAAATACATCACGTTCTTTAGAATAAGGTTCCTGATTATACGGATAAAAAAAAGATAGCAAACAGAGCGACTTTGTTTCAAGTAAGTAAAGAAATGTCATCATTGTGCATCCCAAACAATTTTTCTCAATTAAAACAAAATCTGAATTAATTGACAGTTTATAATGTTTATGAATACCAAAGACTTCAAGATCACAATATTCATTTGCATATATTATACGTTATTCGCTTACATTCTGTGATACACGCTGCATAGTTAAGTTTGATATGAAGTTATGACGTAACGTAGAGAACGGCTGGCAGCCCTGCTTAGTAGTTATCTCTGCTTAACTGAATGTGCAGTGCACTATACGGTTAGCCGTATTTAACTGGCCTCCCCATTCGCCTCAAGCAGATCCTAGTAAATATTTATGCGTATGAGTGTTTATACCCCTTTGAATGTTATGGTTATGTGTGTACGACATACCTACATATTGTTGTTTGATTTAGTGCTATACGTGTTATTGTTTACTGTACGTCTTTGCTAGTCAAATTCTTAACACAGCTAAGTTATAATGTGTAATAAATAAATATTGATTCTTACACAGACAGATCTCAACTAATGACACGAGTGTTATGCATTGAACCGACGCTTATTTCTAGAATGCTGACATCGTAATTTAACACTGATGTAATGTAGGTATTTAATAGTTACATTATTGAGGGTATTAACCGAGGCCTACGACAGAAATAACGCTTTCTACACTCATAGTCTACTAGGATTTGCTCCTGAGTTGCGAGTGTTATGGATACACATAAACCC
>DWTU01003617.1:0-10256 GCA_018251515.1 Cecropterus confusis
ACAGCTTAAATATTCGTCCGATTTCGGAGCAGCTCGTCTCGATCCGATCATTAAGCGAACGCTCGGCCGAGCTACATGGTAGGCGGAGTGGAGGGTTTTAGGTTTTATTTTCGTTATGAAATTTCTTGAATCGGTCGCCGCGCTCACCCCCCGTGATAAAAGCTATGCAATAGCTTAAAAATATAAGCAAATTTCAAATTAAAATTGCGTTTAAAGGTTTCTACGACTGTGAATCCTACCGAAACTGTTACAGCTTATTAAAAAAATCAATGTTTTGGTTTTTCAAAATATGAAAAATAACATTGATACTAGAAAAATCTTGATACTCTTTGCAATTGGAACCAAGTTGTAGTATGAAGCAAGTTTTCACTAAGCTTTTTTGGATCGCCGAAACTAATACCTCCGATTTTCTCGTATCAATATTTCTATTGAAAGGGTACACTTGGGCAAATAGACATTGTTGTGTTTGGACATTCAAGACATTTAATAAAATGGGAACATTTGTTTAGTACAATACAAGAGATTTGGTTTCTTTTCTCATGTCAAATAATACAATGCTGACAAAAAAGTTACTGTATACGCGTTAGAAGCATTACTTTTCCATATAATAGATGCTTCTAACGTAACAAAAATGTGTTATGTGTATTTTATTAAATAAGGAATAATGTACAGTTTGAATATGTTTACGCGAGAACTATGATCTTTTGCAATATTCTATTATATATTTTTATGTCATCTTTTAAGTAGCTGGGAACAATGTCTTTGATCGTGAAGTCTGTGATAACAGTAAGCCTCCGCACTTTCATCTCACCGTCTTTCTTTTTAAACTACCTAACGAAGTATTCCTTCGATATTACAAGTTTTTGTACATAATAGGATAGATAATAATATAACTTACCTACAAAATAGCTTCGTATCAATTACCATCAGACCACATTTTTTTTAACAATTTCGAAAATAATAATATATATACGAAAAATCTACATTTAACACACGATCTAAAATTTGACAGTTGAATTGTTTTTTTTCTAATGAGATTATTTTATTAACTTAACATAATCATTCTCTTAAATATATTTGAATTATGTATAAAAAGATAGTATTCAGAATACATAAATTACATTCATACTCAGAAACAATTAAATACTTATTTGCCAAATTCCCACATATATTAAATCATCTATTTTTATTAATATTCATAATGACGACTATTTTTATAATAATGACTCAACATTAAACATTTGACAATAAAATAATTCTTGTACATCAAAGTGCAGTTACATCACAGTTGCTTTCGAATTGAATGCCATTAAGATTACTTTTAAGATATATCATCTGTTTTTTATTAAAAAATATTATTTTAGTACTCGCGACGCCTAAAGGGGTCACACACATAGTATTCAGTGTAACAGCTATACAGAGAGATAAAGGCATATTATAAGACAGATATATTAAGACATATTTTGAAGGTAGAAATCAGTATGTTTCAACGGGGTAGTACCACAATGTCGTCTGATTCGTAAAGCAGTTTTTGTGTCTCGGTCGGTGATTATAGATTACGGCTGTCTTACATATAAAACGACCACTTTAGTCTCCAGAAGTAGCACACCCCCCTGTGACCGACTTCAGGTAGAATTCATGTTCTATTTGCAGTTGGTTACCGATGTCCATGGGTAACACTTGCTGGTGAACCTCAGGTAGACTCATTTGTCAAAAATATATGTTGTGGATCTTTGTTCTTATATTAAATAGTGTTAAGCATTAAAGGAAGAATCAAATTTTGCATTTTACCAAAAACAACTGTGTTGTTCGCACCAGCGTTCATTCTCTTTGCTACATAATACTTATTAGATATTAATCCTAAATTATTTATCTTATTCTTACATTACAAGCGTATATTGAATTGGTTTTCATTCGCAAGTTAAACAATGAACAAGTGCCACATTCATTAATTTCTTAAGTAATTTTCTGCGAAATATCTGTTACATATTTTGTAACGTGTCTTGAAATATTTACCAGTTGTCGAAGTTTATTAAAATCAAATAGCAGATTAACTTACTACGTTTCTATATATTTTAAAAAGGATTTTGGATTTTGGAAAATCTTCATCATTAAGAAAACTAATAACGCCAAGTATTTATTTTTTCAGGGTATAGTAGGTACAGGCACAGTTTTGTTATTACAATTATAACACTATATAAAGATCAATAGAATCCCATTCGCAGAAAATCACCTAATATTATTCTACGTTTCCACACACTGGACAAATTGCTTTTCCGGTAGAATGTAAATATTTGCCACGTCCTAAACAAACAATTGGGAATAGAGCTCCCTCACCTGAATTTCCTCTATTATTGACCATGTCCGGATTTCAGACGTAGGCTTACGGAGGAGATGTAGGACAAGGATTGACGTTGCATCTGTTTTTTTACTATCAGATATATCTTATTATAATGCGTCAGAAGAAGGGCAATGTTTTTCGAGCGAATGTATGTATGTTTGTTTGTATGTATGTCCATTTATTTGGCACACGCCCATACGGCTTGACGGACTGTGACGTATGACATACATTAGCATCGTCTTAGTTTGGAGAGTGACAAGGGCTATATAATTTTTAAACATGGTGCCTGCAAATAGGGGAAAAAGGGGGGAGGGGGTCGATTTTATTTAATATCACAACAATATATCTATTAAATGAAAGCTACTCAATAGACCATTCTAAATATGATATAAATGATAAAACTAAGTTGTAACCCTGCGTGTGTGTGTGTATATATTTGTGTATGTGAGTGAGTGTGTGTGAGTTGTGTTATCACTCCTTACCAAAGTGAATTTTTAAATTTAAAAATCTACTATAGGCAGGCTGCAAGTTGGCATACGCAGTACCGCTTACTCAGTGTGGTTGTATTTAACTGAGAAAGTAACTTCTTAAAGTGTGCGTTTACAAACCAAACTTAAAAACAAAGGTAGGTTATCTATGATTTTGATATTTTAAAAGTATTATTATATTATTAAAGTGAGCTGTATCATAGACAGCTATATTATTTCAGAAGTAATACATATTTAACTTTCTAAAAATTGTTGCTAAGGGTAAAACCAATCAGTTATTAAAATTTAAAAACTGTGCCAACGGGGTACAAGCGGACGGGGTGATATCGTCTAGCTGATTTAATTCCTTTTAGTGTTGTGCGTGTTTATTTTATGATAACTCTTTTTATGATACCTGTTCTACAGAATGCGAGCGTCAACATGCCACTAACATAGGTATAACCGACCGAATAACCAATAGGTATAACCGTATGGTCATTCCACTCACACCTTGAAGCTATAGAGTTATCTCTTGTTCATGATGTCATAATGCTCTAATTAAGTAAAAATGTCAATTTGGTAATATCTATATTCACCCATTAAACATAAAATGCCATTCCAGCTTGACCCATAGGTGAATTTGGATTTGTAATTTTTCATTAAAATTGTTACAGCTTTTAGTCATTAAGATTGATCTCATTTATTTTCAAAGTAAGCAAAAGTGATGCCAAATGTAAAATGAAACGTTTAGTATCCAAATAAATAACATATTTATTGATTATCGTGTTTTTTCCTTAACTATTCCGCGGTCCCCCATGTTCCGCCATATTTAATTATTTGTTGTAAAATATACTTCAATAAAAGGATATAAATACCAAATAATCTTTTCACGACAAATTGTCGAAATTTGTTTATATTTGTAGTTTTCCGGAAAATCCAATAAACCCACACTGAATCTCAATAAAATAAATCGCGTCCATATCGTGCTCACCTGCGCCCTATCTTTTCAAATATTGAACATTTCCGGTTTTCGGATAAAGGCAAGGAAGTCTCTGATGTCCATTATTACCCGGGTCAGGGTGAATAGTGACGATACTGAAGATTGAATTTGTTATTTATGTATGTGACAAAACAAACGCTTGTTAGAACAAACTGCGCATAGTCTGGTGGCATGGATCAAACAGCTATTTATCAGTAGTATTCAAGTAGCAAAACGAGCATGCAAACCATCTGATGGTGAGTGGTTGCTGTCTCCCATAGATTTGTAATCAAATTCATATAGACCAGGCGTTGTGTCTGAAGTCGATCGCTTTGCTACTCCTGAGGAATAAGATGGTCGCCGCTTATATAATATATGAAAGTCGGCACCGCCTTCCACCTAAACGCAGGAACTGCTTCACGCTACAATAGGTGTGGCGGTTTACAAAGTTGAGCAACGTCATTTGTCGTCGGAAATTAGATGGAGTTCGACCGTTAGTGGTCAAATTCCATTTACGTTTCCTTGATTCGGAACACATGTAAGACCATCTATTCTTAAACTTAGCCATTTGTATAATTATTCAGAAAGCTTATGATTCACCTGGAAACATCTGACAAGAGTTGATCACCAGTCCCTTTTTTAGTCTCTTAGAAGATTCTTAAAACGTACACCAACTCAACGCTATTTATTAATAAAACAAAACGAGATATATTTTGGCTATAAGCCGCGTATATTCATAAAATGTGTTATGAGATTCCGATGTAAATGTAATCCTCAGGCTTTAGTTGGTGAGTGAAGATCTGGATTAGTTTAAATTGAGGTTAATACAATGATTAGACGAGATTACATTTAACAAAGATCATAAACTAAGGTTAGATAAGACCCGATAAAAGGCTGCCTTAAATAAATGGGTACAATATTAATAATCAAACTGGATTTGACCTTTATAAATAATTTAGTACTTATTTTAAAAAAGGTTACAGATGATAAAGGTTAATGATATTCCATTATAAATAAATCTTTTTACTTTTAAGCACCTATTTTTCTTTTATTCTCGTTATACTTTAGGTGCACGTTTTTTGTAATAATAAATGAGATTTTTGGTACATATTAACACATTTTGCCTAAAGTTCTTAGTGATTGTTTAGTGGTATCAAGTTTCACTCTCATACTGGAAATCACAGTTAGAAAAAATAGGTGTTACTCAAGTATGCTGATCCTATTATTTATTGGGTTATGGTAGGAAATCCAGACACGCTCGTCTAATACGAGCATTGTAACGTTACGTGTGGATTCCAAATTAATCATGCTTAAAGCGATGCCCTGTTTAAAATAGTAAAACCAAACGTCATAAGAGCATCCACATGACTGGCATTTCTTGAAAAATTCACAAAGATATAAAAAATCTGTTCCATCCGAATTGGGTCACCTCAATTGCGCTTCTTATTCTAAGAAGACATCCGTGTCCAGCAGGAACGAGAGAGAGGAGAGAGGAGGATGACAAATGAGGAGGAGAGGAGGCGAATCTTAATGGGTTGATGGGGTTACAAAACGATCATAATATTGTTGACCTTCCTTCAAAGCAATTCGTCCTTTGGTATGCAAAATAAGTACATAATCTAACCATACAGAAAGAATACATTAAAATATACGTAGATATAACAGTTACTATACATTTAATATTCACATTAAATACACGGCTCATAAAGAACTCTACAGCTGTTAAGCAAATTGACATTTCTTTTGCACTCAAAATATTTGGCGTCCTGAATGAACAACTTTTCTGTAGAAAAGTTTATATATGGTCTTGTCGGATTCCAAACGAGAAACGATTAGCGATTGAGATTAGCTATCGTCTAATGTTAATTCAACTTTTTCAATCAAAATTCTTTTTTTTTGGCGTAAATAGTGTTTTTCTTACTTATGACATTAACTAAACGTTTATCGTTAATCGTTTGCTCTGAGTAATCAGTAGTGTAGTCTTTTCTATGTACTTGGAGTAGTAGTATTATTTATAGGTCCATCTACTTTTAATGAAGATGCAGTCAATTCAAATATATATACTTATAAAATCAAGCAGTAGGTCGAATAACGTATGTCAATATGCCAACAGATGCATCTGTGACCAACTCCACATACCGAGTGTGATCTTACCAGACATAAAAATACTTTGTTACCCCTGTCTTACTTATGTTCATGTAATGTCTTACTTCTCCCTACAAGTCAGAACACAGTAGCTCAAATTGCTATGAGACAGAGGAATAACATTATGTGTAGAGGGCGTCTATTTTTCGAGTCTCTTGTAAATAATTTGACGAGTTACGTGGCGGAGTCTCCATATCCGTCTGACAAGCAGTGGGTTCCGGGTTCGATCTCCGACCAGATATCTTAATCATTAATTATATTTTTTGGGTCTGCGTGTTTGTGCATTCGTTTTTGTATATCCATAACACCCACGACAGGTAAAACCCAGTGGGGCTTCGTGTGTGCAAAGCGTTGATATTATTATTTCTTGTTTGTAAATGTTAACATTAGTTCACGTCGTTGAGTTGGACGTAGGACCCGCCTTCTCGTATCCTTCAATTAGCGTTTCTAGTATGAATTTAATAGTTACTTTGTAGATATTCTCCACGTTTGGCGTGTAGCGATCGCCTAGCGTTGACTCCACTGCTGCTAGGAATGGGGTCTCAATTTTCTGGAACAAAGGCAAAATTATGTTATTTTTTATATTTATTTATTTTGGATTACCAACATAAGATACAGCAGTTCTCTTATAAAGGTAGGTAAATTTTTATAAAAATCTAAATAATTAACAACATGCATTAACTATATTTGAGATTATGTTACTTAGAAATACACTATAAATGTTATGACATAACAAAAATAACAATTAAATGACTAAATTAAATAGGATATGTAAAAGTAAAAGGTACATTAAAAAGATGACAATTTTTTGAGCTGGGCTGAAAAAGTGGAGTAACTATCATGGTGGACATCTAGATGTAGGTTGTTCATGGTAAGTTTGTTATGGGGAAAACGAACCATCGATGTATTCCTGCCTAGATTTGTCTTTGCGTAGAATAAGCTGCACGGTTTTTGGGGTATTCTAATAATTCGGGGTATTCTTATAATATTAAAGCAGCAAACGACTTGTCATCCATAATCAACCCGAGATATGATTAGAGTGTTACCTGAAGGTGGCCACAGAACCTTTGAAAATAAGTTGAAATGCCTCGTATAAGTTTCCCTTACCACACCCTTCAGACCAGAGCACAAACGCGCTTAACATTGTTGTAAGGCAGAAAATGTGTAAAGGTGGTGCCTGGTAGTGGACTCGAACCACAAAGGAGTTGGATTCCGTTAATATAACCTTATTGTTTTCATCTTTACCGGGGCACATATAGTGTCTATTCTCAGGTCACAGATTTAGGGTTACTTCCATTTGTTAGAAATTAATTTTTCTTTAGTATATACATTGCATTATAAACACTGAATTAAAAATAATATTTATATAATATTTAAAAATAAAATCGCTTTGAAACTTATATATCATTTTTTAGCTATTTCTTTTTATCATTCAAAGTTCAAAGTCCATTTACTTAGATTATTTTTTATCCTTCATATATAATAATTTACATTTATATTACTTTTCCCTAATTTCAAAATTTCACTCTAGATACAAATCCAATTTAATAAATATAACGCTAGTCTACGTGTAATATGATTGCAATATAAAACTATACGAACGAAACTAAATAATAATAAATGCTCTATTTTACTAGAAGTTCCTAAATAATTCTACTAGATGTAAATGTAACGTCTGGTTTTGTGTTTAATTAAACTAAAAGCTCCAACTCCAGCCAGCCTCGAAACCCTTCAATAAATCAGGATTCGAGTGAGTATTTAATGTTAATGAGGTACCTAGCTGATCTAATTCTTTAACGCATCTCCCACACAATTCGTTAGTTACTGTAATTAAGAGTAATCTCCGAATGAAAATCGATCGACGACTTTCCTTGTTGCTAAGGAAACAAATAGGCTTTATAACCGCGTATATGCGAGAAAATTTAATGAAAAAATATTAATAAGAACTCTTTGTGGTTCGTCTCTGGAAGCATCACCGCCACACCTACTTCTGCCAAATAACAGCAGTGTTAGGCGTTGCTGTGTTTTGGTCGGAAGGGTGTGGTAAAGGAGACATATTTATCCGAGGCGTTCTAACTTAGTCTAAGTAAACGCGTCTGATGCCAACCAATGTAAAACCCTGATCTTATCTGGGTTTGATTACTGATGTCCATGGGCGGCCACTTACCATCAGATAAACTGCAGGTTCGTTAGCACTTTCAAAGTAATAAAAATATAACGTATTTTCAATTGGATTAAAATTGATAAGCAGCAGAATTACTTGTTTAACCATTGACTATGGTAAAGCATTATTGAGTGTGAAATCGCCTAAAAACCTTCTATCTATATCGTATTTATCGGTACCGGCAGACTAACGTGCTCTCCAGTTTAGTCATTGGCGGTCACTCGGCCAAATCGCGACCGAGTTGGCTGACTTCAGTGGAACTTTTAAGTACTAAAGATAAACCTCTTCAAACTTTAGAACTTAGGATTCGCAGATTCTTTTATTTATGTAATGTTACTCTTTAAATCCTCGAAATATTCGTAAGCCAAAACGGAAATAACCGATCAAAGCTTTTACTGCTAAAATAACGGAGTGGCCAACAAAATAGAACGAAACCAATACGGACTAACCATTTATAGACCAAAACTTTGTTAAATCCAAGAGTTTCGTTCTATTGTACTCGTTAACGCTTTCACGTCTCAGTGCTCGCTTTAATTACTGCTCGTGCTTTACCGGGACCTTTAAATTAGAGGTAGAAATTTAAAATTAGAATTCTATAATCCAACGCGGATCGGAAAATTTCGACGTGAATTTTACGATCAGCTCGGTCAGTTGTCGAATTAATTAATTCGTGGTCATAGTAAGTAGGTTGGTAGAATCGCTTTCACAATTAATAAACTATTTTACGGGCTAAGTGTGCGTAGGGCTTCTCATTAATCTTTTGGATGTTTCTGTGGGTTTTTGTTTTTAGACATTTTTCTTTACGTCGTCTGAATCTTTTATCAAAAGTTGGTTTTTATATTCTTCATATATCAGGAGAAATTGGTATTTGTTATCAAATTTCAAATTATAAAATTAATCAAATCAAATTATAAAATGAATATCTAAATCACGCAATTCGACGCATCATATACAATACCTAAAATTGTATGTAATGCGTCGAATGGCGATACAAAATATTTTTCTTTTAGGTATATGTGTGAAAAACAATATAAATATATTTCGGGAATGCCTAAGGACTCAGATGGGCGTCTCATATAAAAGTGTACGGGTAACCATACCCTTCTACTGAAACGCAAGAAATGGTGGTGGTACCTCCACGGTCGAACTGCATTGGTTCTACCACCTGTGAACAATTTTCGTACTTTAGAGTATAGCGTTCTAAAAGGGAGATTGTTTTGACTGTATCAGACGATTAATATTAATTAAAACTTGGATAGCAAAACATTATCTACGTATAAACTTTCAGTCAAATCATTAGCTATTTCCACGAAACCAATTTAAAGATACAAGAATAGTTCGTTTAAAGTAACAAAACCAATTACGAAATTTACTGATTCCAACTGTTAGCGTAAAGTTGTAAACTAGATCAACGAAGCGACGGATACTAATGAAATAAACGTAAAAGTCATCGCAGAAAGAAATAAGGCAACTTTATTTATGGTCGTAAGCACTGAAAAATTCTCAACATTTGTAGTGGAAAATCTCGATGAAATATCGCGATGTTGTCTTGTCGTCGTACAAAGGATCAAGAATGTTGAGCACGAGACATCTTGAGGATTTGCTTGCTTTGAGTCTTGGATCGTCTAACTGATTTCGAGTATTTCATTTTACGTGAATGAGCTCACTGCTCGTCGGATGTTATAGGGCTGCTCAACTGCTTTTGTTTACCACGTCCCACGATGATATCATCCTATTGGAAATAGGAGACAAAAATGTTGAAAAATACTGATCCAGCCATTTTCTTCTATCGTGACCATGAATAATGGAAACCATTTGCGAAAAAAAAAATGTACGTTGTAAAACTCACGTCCCAGGTAGTGAAAGGGCACGATGTAGTGTCATGGAAAACTAAAATGCGGATCTCAAAAAATTGCGACACAGCATCACGTCGCGGCACAAATTACTGTCGTGGAAATCTACAATTTTCATCTTATGAAATCACGATACGGCGTCGTGCTGCCACGTGACGTCGCAACGTGTCGAAAATGTGACGCTGAGTCATGCAATTGCGTTTTAGCCCAAATCAAACGAATGTCAGAGACTTTTTGAAGTGAAACTTCTTTAGAATCGTTGTGATTTCAAACCTGATGCAACGGAAATGCGACAGGTAAGAGACAC
>DWTU01003618.1:0-10256 GCA_018251515.1 Cecropterus confusis
TTAATTTAAGCCTAATGTATTTCTTAGTTGTAAGTGTAATGTATTGTCTTGTAGGCTATCCTTTTTAAATAAATAAAATAAAATAAAGAGGTCGGGTTATTTATTTTAATATTTTTCAAAAATGTTACTAGTTTGATTGACAAATCCCTTTGCTGGCCAATTTCAATTTCAACATTCTATGCTGCAAATCGTATCACAGACTAACCAGAGTATCACGGTTCAGGAACTGATTGCAATCTAGTGTATTGGTATTCGCGTTGATGTTATTAGCATTCGAAGCACAATGCTGTTATTAGAAAATTTGCCTTATAGCAGCAATATTTAGCGCTGCTGTGTTCTGGTCAGACAGATGACAGAGACAAGAGACATACTTATCCGCGGCGTTCCAACTTAGTCCTCAGGAGTAGCAACGCATCTGTGCCTAACCTCATGTAAGACTTATATCTTATCTGGGGTTGGATTACAAATGTCCATGGGCGGCAATGACCAATTACCATCAGGTGGACTGCATGCTCGTTTGCTACTCACATAAAAATACATTTAAATCCATTTTCGTACCTTAAATAATAAATTATCTAATAAATGAAGATATATTCGTTCGATTTAAACAGCATCGTCTAAAATAATACTCGTATCCAAAACTTTGCATAATATAATATATCTATAGTGATAATCGTAACATTGTCACGTTTAGTCCATGAACAACAATGGTGAAAAGCTTTTTAGAATGAATTTAAGGAATATGAACAATACTGATGTAAAGTGAAATTAAGTCTACCTTCCTAAGGCTGTTATATTTTCCTTTCTGATTATTATTATGTTATTATGGGCCACTTAATACACTTTTTTTTCACGCGGGGGATAATTTTCTGTTACATCCTCATACGTGTTCTCGCCAGCACGCGTGACACTTACGACCTAACGATTCATAAATAGATTACCTGTCGTGTGTGCCATACGCACGCGGTCACGCGTGTGAAACGTGCGCGCGACAAGAAAAAGCCCTTACATTAAATGAATAGTAGTAGTTCTCTGATGTTTAATGTGCTATAAAGTCTTGATTGAGTAATCCAACTTAATTAAATAATTTAATTGGATACTCTTAGAAAAACTACAATTATTTACCAAACAGTTAATTCTTCTTAGCATTTAATTAATGCTGAAAGCAATCTTGTTGGAGTCACTTCACTCTTGTCTGGGCACAATTATCCGACTTTAAAAGCATTGTAAGCACTGAGTAAAGTGGTAATTAGTTTACATTTCATTGCTCTCATCGTAAAATGAATTGAGACAAATCTCAACGCGCTTAGTTACGTTTATTATGTTATGTTTACGTTAAAAACCTTTTTTACGATTCAGAAATAACAAATATCTACATTTCATCGTATATTCTAATGAGCTGTGGCCGTGGTTCGGTTTAAAAATGTAACATAACTTTAAATATTAATAACTTTTGATTGTTTTAGGTAATTGACTTTAATGAAATAAAGACTAAATTTTACCTAATATATGGCATATAATAAACTTGCGATCTTTTAAACTAAATTCAGTAGTTTTGCTTTGATGCTATTTCAAACATACAGTCAATCAGACAGTTGGACAAAAAAACGAGAAATTATAAAAAAATCTATTATTACTTATTTTCAATACGTCAATCTATTTTCTTCGTCAATGTTATGGTGGTAGAACTATGTGGTTTGGCTCCGGAAGCATTTCTGCCTAATAACAGCAGTGTTATGCATTTCTTGTGTCTGAAGGGGGTCTAAGGGAGATATACTTAACCGAAGCGTTGCAACTTAGTCTGCAGGGGTAGCAACGCATCTGCGTTTAACCTCTGGTAAGACTCGGATCTTAAGTAAGGTTGTTTACAGATGTCCATGGGCGGCAGTAGCCACTTATCATCAGGTGGACTGCATACTCGATTGCTACTTTCATCGTATAAAAAAAGTGCTATCCAGACACACGAAACTTTCATTTTTATTTGAAGTATAAATTCTCTGAAAAATTAAATCTTGTTACAGAAAACATTTTCGATAAATATCCTTAAAACAAAACGTTACTTACTAGCAACATATTTTTCCAAAAATATTCTAAGTGACACTGGCCGTGTTCCAACTGTGGTCGAGATTTGAATATTTAAGGCACAGTTGCACATATAATTTAGAATTTTGTGAGTACTCGTATGTCGGAATTTTATTTTCAAAATATTATATTTCTCTTTAATTCTTATTCCTATGACTCAAGTTAGATCTACCATTTAGTTTCTAAAAGTCAAATAGTTTTTTCACACTATATCATTGAGAATCCTCTTCCAAAATAAAGGGTGTTTATCATACCAGCCTGTTTATTTAAAAACACACCTAATACATAACTGAAAATTCTACTCTTTGAACAACATATGTATTTTATTTGTATCCAAATTTGTTTTCGCTTCAAATAAATCAAGTATATAGAAAACATAATATTATTTTTACACACACATATCCTCACACACAGTCACACACACACACGCGTGCACGCCGCGTACGTGAACGCACAGTACACACGAACTCGCAAATGCTGTACAGATCGGTTGGCTGTAAACAAAACAGGGTTAATACAAAGTCAGCAATACGATTACTTCTGTGGTTTTCCAAATTCAATCACTCCCAACTATTTTTGGCGTTATCCACTAAGGGATTTTGAGAGCGTTGGCAATCCTTGAACAAATGGACCTATGTAAACAACCATAGCAATACTTGGCAGATTGTGCTCATTAAAATTCGACGTGAAGAGTCGTGCATTGAATGTATGAATGTGCCTCTGTATAATGCAGGAAATACTACGGTTTGCTCTAAACACGTGATTTCAAGTTAGTGCACATTCAATGGTAAACTAGTGCGGTGTTGACAAAAGCCTCTGCAATTTGTAGTTATGTTCCATGAGAACTGAGCTTTTGAAGACTGTATTCAATAGTCACGTGCGGGAAACCTGATATGTGGGTTGTTTATGAAATTACTCGCACATTTAGTGCTTAGACCAACAATGTATAACGTCTTCTACGCTTTCGTGATGTTATCACCCTACTTTATTATTATGACGAGAGTGTCAAGGACTTATAGACAGCTACCCAATAGGAAACCGAAATCCAAATTCACCATTTAGGCGATCTAATCGTAAAACTTGATGAAGATGACAGAAACAGAAATAACGGTATTTTTTAACTTTGAAATCACGTTAATACTGGATTTTCTTTTTTATACTTTTCATAGAAATACCAAAATGATGATGATAGCAACTCATGGGTAACCACAATCAATTCTAAATAATATTAGATTTACACCAGGAGTAGGTTAAAACGCCTCGTATTAGCGCTGTTCTAAAGCATGAATATGCGTTACGATGATGCCTCTTGAAATCTTCTAACACCTTCAAGTAAACTGTTTTTGGAACGAAGTTCCTTATCGTACGCTGGCTAAGGGGGCTAGGCGAACGTCACGAAAAATCCTCACGACACTCTCTCTTTCTTTCTCTCTCTCTCTCTCGACAGTGAGAAGCCAAGCGACGCGCGCGTCTTATGTGTATGAGTAAATTGTTTTGTCGTGTTCGTGTGTATGTAGTTTTAGTTATCTTTAATATTTTTAAAAGTAAATAATGGATTGTGAAAATGCTTTCGTTGAACGGAAAATACGTTTTTCCGTTCATCGAGTTTCAATTACAACAATTCTAAAGACATTTCACTTCAAAATAGGTATGACTTTGCCCCACTCGACTCTACAGCAGCACTTGGATCAATATTATTTAAAAAAATATGTACATACTACCTGTCTGCGCTATGTTTGCTGGTCAAAGGAATGCGCGCCCCCTCGCACCCGCACCCTTGTCGTCCTAAAAGTATCGTAGGCAACGTCATCGTAATAAACGCGTGTAATTATTACTTACAAGCTGAGCGATGCGGTTATACCCGCTTTTAAAAAATGTAACTTAACATAGTTAGGTAACTAGGTAAAGAGCGTTGCGAATAACTGAAATATTGTTAGAAAATAAATTCTGTCGGTAAGAGTTTTGTTGACTTGACACGATAACTTTTGAAATTTAAAATTCGCACTTAGTAAGAACTAATTTGCGCACTTAGAATGTTCTGAAGACCTAAATTATTCCGAAACTATTGAGCTACTAATTTACCTGAATCGTAAATCCTTAGAACCATTATTGTTTGTAACGATAACTTAGAGCCCCGATGACAATCGCTGAATCGTCATAAACAAGCCGTTATTGGCACAAGTTTCAAATGGATACGGATAACCGGTGACATACGTATCTTACAGAGGAAACTGAGAACCATCTTGTTAGCAGACCTCATAGCTTTGTAATCGCGGATAAAATGTTTTATGTGATCATGTTTATATGCTGACTAACCGGAAAAACTTAGACTAACTTATTGAGTTATAATACATTTGACTTAAATAATACTACTTGAGTTATAATATTTTCATAGTTCATTTCAACAAGTGTGTTTAGTCGTATGCAAAGCAAGATACTGGAGCTAGTTTTCATAGGTTACTTTTAAAACAAGTTCGAATAAAAATAAATAATGTACGAAAAAATTGAAAATTTGTAAGTGCCCCCGTAGGTCTATAACACAATAATGACATTTCATTTCACGATACCAGTAGAGTTAACACTACTGTTATTAGGCAGACCAAAACAGCATGGTCCCACGGAACAAGTGGAAACTATTCAAATATATTTCTACATATAACAAAAGAAATAACAATTATATGTATGTCATAATATCGCAATAAGGGGAATCGATGATAGACGATGGAAATCATAATTAAAAAACAAAGTTCTAACAGACATATGTTTCTATACACTATACTATACATATATAGTTACGTAAGATGAATATTGGGAAAAAAAAGGCAATTTTATAAATTATCTGTTTCGAAATTTCGTAGAGATCGCTAACGAGTTATATCGAAAATAATATTTTTCGACCATAGCCGACATATCATGTGAAAAGGCGATAAAGAAAACCTATTTTAGCGAAACCAATAACAAGTTTTAAACTTCGTATTGTTGTAGTTTCATACGTGAGAATCGTTTGAGAAATATAGGCTACCCATTTTTGGTTCACTGCTCCATAGAATTTGTATCTTTGCCTACAGTTATTATATATTTGTAGTTTATACATTACACTGACATAGGGGTAAATTAAATAAAGGAAAAATTTGTTACGAGCCACAATAATTATCTCCACCTCTTATTTTAGTTACTTTATATATTGATATAAAAAGTTCCTTACGTTATTTCCGGCTTACTTTTACTATATACATATAAATGACATCATAATGTTTTCTCTGTAACCGGTGAATGATTTGACTCCAATTCTACTGCGCTACTTTGCTTCAATATGGAGAGTCTAACTCAAATTAGTAAATTAATAGATAGATCGAATACAGTTATAGTCAAACTCTATAAGTTAAGAGCTGTTACCCGTCTCATAATCATCGTCTAAGTGGCTATTATAAGCAACCAAAACATAGACCAAATACTAGTCAGCCATTATTACTACATCAAAACTATTTATTTATTGCATTACTAACGCAAGAATCAGCAAATACAATCTTAAATACAGAATGTCATATATGGACTAAGTTTTGCTAACTGATCTCACAATTACAAGTAATCACAACACTCACTATTAATTTGCCTATGCCTTAATTTATTACATTACAAAATTATATAAATTATACTATGTTTACAACTTTAAAGTTTTTAGAGTTAATTTTAACAGTGCTGACTTAATTTAAATTTATTAACATTTAATTATTCACTATTTTTTACATTGCTTATTAAATTTAAATTTACTCACATTTCTATTCATCACCAGCCCGTCTCAGTCCACTGCTGGACATAGGTCTCTCCCGAGCCGCGCCACTGAGCTCGATCTTCGGCTCTCCTCATCCAGTTACTTCCCGCCGCCCGACGCAGATGGTCGCGCCACCGAGCAGGACGGCGTCCCACGCTACGTTTATCCAGACGCCGTCTCCACTCTAACAATCGTTTACTTCAGCGATTGTCGGATATACGGCAATTGTGGCCGGTCCATTGCTATTTCAACTTGCTGGCCTTTTGAGTTATGTCGGTGACTTCATACATGACTTCATACATGTATGCATACCCAACGGAAATATATTTCATTTATTAAATTTGCTTATAACAATTTGAATTCAATTGTAGCCATTGAAAGATCAATTTACAAATTATTCATTGAGTCCAAGTATCCGTAAGAGTGAATGTCCTCTCACCTCTTCAACCTCTCATAAGTTATTTTCGCAACGATATTTGCATTCATGTTCGTTTGATGTTACTTTCACTCATGTACTCCGAAAAATATATGTCTGTTGTACTGAATTATTTATTTGAAATGGACGTTTGATTTGTGTGTTTTTAATCGGTTTAAGTACCTACATGATGTCTGAATTTGTTTGATGAATGTCAATATTTTATTTTTGTGATTGGACGTGGCCTCTGTATATATATATTTTTTTAAATTGCTGAAACATATATCTGAAAGTTGTAGAGTTCTTCGTGGAGCGGTTTCGGTGATATACATACTTCGCCTTTTTTGCCTTATAACCGTATTTTTTAACTTTACAGCGATTCAGCTGGAAAGATGTGACAAGGATAGGCCATGATATGAGGTGACAACTCGTCTGTCTATGCTGTTTTTTATGAGTTGGGTCTAATCAGGTTCTTAAAGACTAAGCTTTAATATGATCGAAGTATCCAACGAGCATGCAGTCCACCTGATGGCAAGTTGTCGCTTATGGACATCAATAGAGAACCTCATAGAAGCCAAAGGTTGTATTTGACGTCAACCATACATAAAAACATACGTTGCCACTTACCTACAGAGTTAAGCTAATGGAACCCTTCATAAACAGACAGATAAGTCATATTCAATCGTATTGTATTTTGGTCTCTAGCCAATAACTTAAAAGATTAGAAAATTCGACGTTACATACCATCATTCCAATGCTAATTATATATGTATATTCATCGTCAATCCATTATTGTCGCACTGTTGGGCACGGGTCTCCTCTCAAGATGAGAGGGGTTTAGGCCATAGTCCACCGCGCTGGCCAAGTGCGGATTGGTAGACTTCACACACCTTTGAGAACTTTTTGTTTTTGAGAATCATGATGTTTTATTTCACCGTAAAGCAGTGATAATTAATTTCTAATACGCACATAATTTTAGAAAAATTAGCGTGCCTGAGATTCGAACCTCGGACCCTCGATTGAGATGCCGAGTTTTGACCATTAGGCTATCATTGTTCATGATTATACGTATATTCAGAACTTTTCTTATTCTAACCATTATTGTTACCAGGTCTATATCTTGATTAACACGCATACATTAAACTGTTGTTTCTGAAAACAATTATCCAGAACATATTTGTACTAATTATGAGATGTTGCTCACAAAGAAAAGTTTTGTATGTGTTTCGCTTTGTTTGTGAATTATGCATGAAGTGTAATTTGATATGAAGTGAGTATGATGTTACAAAATTTTCACTCATCACCTATTTAAGTCGCTTATTTTTTCTAGAGGGGAAAACCATCAAAAGTTACTCGACGCAGTGGGAGCGACTGGGTTATGTGGGATTTTTACCGCACTATACCCTCCCAGTGGCTGACCACGGCGCTGCGAAGAGGACTCCGAAATCTCCAAAGGAACGCAACCAGAGTCCTCTGAACGCGTTGCCCTATCAGGCACCACCCAGGTGAGGGGCTGGGCCCACCGGTACTGATTGGTCTTTTACGAAGATATGCGATCACACATAGCGGAGCCGCTTAAATGAACAGCCTCGAACTGTTATTCAAACGGCCCCGGTACCCCACTCCCAAATCTTACTCTTGTTGCCTATAACCCAGCATCCCCTTTTGTCGCTTTCACAATAAGCAAGAGATACCGTTACACTATTCTAATTCCAGCGTGACACGAAAATAGCCTTAAACGAAGATCTTTGTCAAAATCTTTTTGGTTCTCATTAATGTTAAAATCAAACTCCTATGTAACGTAGGCCTTCTTATCCGTTAAACGAGGGGATACATCGTGGCTATGTCTGATGAATGTCAACAGTAAGTAATAGAAACAAAGAACAAATAGTATCAAAAGTCAATAACTGATATGTTTTGTCTTGGAGGGTTGATAAAATACCTTTAATATTTTGTTAAATGAAAGGTTTACAACAAGTATTTCAAAGCGTCTAGATCAAAGAAGACGCCAATGCATCGTTGACTATAAATAGCCATTATAATTGAGACCCATACTAGTTTTTTAAATGATCTGGGAATATCTTGAGCTATACTTAACTATAACAGAAGTTTTACTTCCTACAAACACGATAGGAGAAGAAAGCTAGCTAAACATTAAGGCTGTAGAGCAACGGTCTCTAGCCTAACTTGGTTCAAGCGGGAAAAACTCATTTACTTTCCATTTTATGTATCATCTGCACTAAAATGCTGGGTAAAAGTTTCTTTTGCAAACTTCATGGAGTGGGTTAGGTAGGTGATATATTGAGCTATATTTCCCCGGTTAACGTCGACAAACTGTGCAATTTATTGCGTTACCTTGTATTTTTCTGTAAAAATATATGAAACTATATTTTATTGCAAGAACATCGCAGCCGCTTAGGAACAGTTAAAGTCACGGTAGATATTTATAGAGATTAAATATCCCTGTCGACTTTATTAGCATATAACGGAAATAAATAAGTACAATATTATTCTAAAAACTCGGTCTGACTTTTCTGTATTCTGAATAAATATTTGAAAGATATTTCAACCGTAAGACATATGTTGCGATGTGATCCTTTTTATTATTAACTTGACATACATAAAGTACATATTTGTTGTTACATAGTGGTTTGTATGTAATAAAGCATATTCACAATAAAATACCTTATGATTTATATCTTTTACCTACCTTCTTCTTCAAAACTTATTAGGCACCAAATGTTTATGGTTTGAAATTCATATTTGATATATTGGAACGAAGTATCATAACGCGCGGTACGCTGGCGAGCGTCACGAAAAATCCTCACGACACTTTTGCTAAAGTGCGTAGCGCTCGGAGAGGGGGCATGCCGATTCTCTTTCTCTCTCTTTTGACAGTGACAAGCCACGCGACGCGCGCGTCTGCTGTGTATGCGTACATTGTTTTGTCGTGTTCGTGTGTACATACACACAGTTTTAGTTAATTTAAATATTTTTAAACATAAAAATAAACATAAAAATGGATTGTGAAAGTGATTCATATGCATAACTTTAAAAAAACATTGATTACAAGTTTATTAGCATTCTTTCACTTATTTCATTTATCATTTAACTCCTAAATATTGTGAATTTATTTGATTATACCCCCTATAATATTTATATCAAAACGAAAGGAACTTCGTTCCAATCGGTTGTCTCACATGTCTAAAGTACATGTTTTTTGTTCTTATGAAGATGGTGGAACCTCTCATGATTTCCTGTCTCACATATTGCCTCGCTTCATTTATGTTAAGTAATGGCGTATTCTGGTTTGAAGTGTGTAACAAAAAAGACATACATGTTCAATTAATGTGTTTCTTCGTCATCATTATCATGATGCGCTAGCATCAGTCCACTACTGAAGGAAGGTTTCTCTTAAGGCACGCCACTGAGCCCGTCATTATTCACTATTTTGTTCCGTTTGTCTTAAATGAGCATAAGTAAGTAACTGTAAATATGCTGGTTAGTTATTTCCAACGTTATGGCAAATTCATTCAACAGTCATTAAATCAATGAGCTTTATGGTAAAAACTGAAACTGACAGTTTACTTTAACCAGAGATTAAGTTCATTGCTGGCTGCGACCATAAATTCTTTCATCAAACCTTAGCCATAAACCTAAAAACGGACGCTTGTATAAAGGCGATTTTTTTCTCATTCTCTTTACGTTTTATTTGTTGTCTTGATTAGTAGCTTTATCTTCTCTTGTTTTTACATTCCTGTATAACTAAGATTAGGACAGGCAATATTCTCTGTTAATATGAAAAAATATAAGTTGATACAAAAGGAAGGCCCGTTGTTGCATCTTTTCTATACTCTATACATATTAATTGAAGTGTCTGTTTGTAATATCAAAATAATACCAAAACATCAATTACTAAAATTTTTGTCTGTCTGTCTGTTTGTTCCGGGTAATTTCTGAAACCACTGGACTTATTGTGACGGGATT
>DWTU01003619.1:0-10255 GCA_018251515.1 Cecropterus confusis
AGAAATCTAAACTCATCATTCAGATGTCTGTCTGGCCAGGGATCGAACCCGGGACCACTGCGCATTAGACCGGTATGGTGGCCGCTCCACCAGGTGGGTCGTCATTAATCGTCGTCATAAGAAATACATAGATGATAGACCTCACGTAAAGGTTTTATTTGGAGTTGATAACACAACTGCTCATTTGGTGTAATCACTTAGTGTCAGGTAGACTTAATGTTCGTTTGCTACTTTATTTTTTATAGTATGAAAGTGGCAAATGACGTATGTACCTTATCTGATGGTAAGGTAAGTGGCTACTACCCCATAAGAAAATCTGTATTCATTCGTAAATTTCACTAGAGTGCAACCTGAGGTCAGCCGCAGTGCGTTGCTACCCTTGACGACTAAGTTCAAACGCCTCCTACAGTATGTCTTCCTTACCGCACCTATGTAATAATTTACTGCACACTTTGATTCAACATATTAGTAATTTAAAATATAGATCAATTTCTGTACCTTCTCCAGTAGGTCCTTAAAGTTTCCCGTATTAACCTGTGTAAGTGTAAGAAGTAACGTAATAAGCCGAAGAAACTGATGACCAGCGTCGGTTCTTAATGGAGAAAGTTCTTCGACCACAAATCCAAGCCTCTTGGGGCAGCCTATACTTTACTCAAGGCCGGCTCTGGCCTAATGCATAAGCTATGACCGGTCCAAATTTAAAGCGGGTGACATAAGTTCGCTTCTTAATATTGAATTCATAATTGTTTCATATACATAGTTTACATTGTGACTGATTGGCATTCATTTAGTTTACATTTTTAAAAGCGGTTAATTATGTTTTATATCGTAAACGGAACATGTTGAAATAAAATATCCAACTAGACAGAGATACAAATATATATCATGGTGACCACAGTTGGTGTTGACGATATACAAGACGTAGTCACCTCTTACGCCATCCACGGGAAGAAAGGAATGTCATTCAAGAACGACACTAGACGGCATATTCAGGACCGACCCGATACCACAAAATATATATAGTCCTAAATTATTTGAAATTTGTAACATATTAAGGATGATTACTAAATATTACACCAAGAACTAGTAAACTAGACATACTAACCTAGTTGTCAGGAAAAACTATAGCATTCAATCGAACTAAGGCAAGAGTACTACTTTGAGTTTAATTGTATGTTAGTGTTGTGTCATTTGCTATCTTTCATAACATAGAAAAGAATGACTAGTCATTAATATTAATTTACATCCTGTAGTTGATAACTTGGACCACGCGCTAATTCCATCCATCGTGTGATTATCTGCAATGTATTGTCTAGACCTCTCGCATACCTATGCCCTAAGTTCGTAACTAACATTATTTATGTTTCATGTTACATTATAATTATGACATTGAATGATGCGAAAATTTGTATTGATGGCTACTATAATATTCTATCCCAAGTTAATCCAAAAGATTAACGAATCTCTTAGGCCTAAAAACTAACTCATGTAGGTGGTATTATAAGTACAGTTTCTTACTATTTATTATGTTGGTTGATTGGTTAGAAATATCGACCTCTGCGCCACCTGTTGGGTAAATCGTGATTTTATTTTAACACAATCAATATATTATTGTGAGCATAAGTTTTTCATACATATAAAATTCGCAGAATATCGCTCTACCGTCTTGACAACCATACCTATTTCGTAATTGTGATCTCAGTCTGTCAAATCCTTACAATTTCAAACACAATGTCAAATCATCACATGATCAGCATGAGCACTGCATTCTTACGCATATTACTTTTTAGGAACACAAAAAGCAAAGATCAAAGGTGGCGAAACCACTATGCGGCGACCAGAGGAGTAGGTATTCATATTAATACCACACCTATTTCTAGCTCAAATAGTTCTTCCGTTTCAGTGACCGAGGACACCATCTGACATAAATGGAACATCTTGCATTGGTGGCATATATTATCACATTACTTTGTGGTAGAACTGATAACCCGGCAATGTTGCAATGTTTAAACATATACGTGCCAGATCGGTAAGTTAGGCGACGTCGCCGTCCGCCGCTGTTGACACCTCCAGCAGCCAGGACCAATCTACTGGCTAAGGCTGCCGTTACCAAGGCAATTCGAATCGTAAATGAGCCCACAATGGAAGTGATGTCTTTTGTTGCCAGTTGAGTGAATTCGCAAAATTAATACTATTTATAATTTGTTACTTGTAATTTTTTATCTTTATTGTTAATAATAATTAATTGTGTATTATGTGATATTTATTAGGCTACACTATCGCATTAGGTTAAAGACCTGTAATGATAGATGTAAGGATAAAAATAAAAAAAATAAATAACCATCAGTTGGACTGCACCATCAGTTGCATTCTCATTCTGGTCACCAACCCATTATTGTACCACTGCTGGACACGGGTCTTCTCCCAGAATGGGAGAATTTTGGGCCATAGTCTACAGCGCTGGCCAAGTGCGAATTGGCATGCTCATTTGTTGCTTCAATCTTATTAAAAATATAATAGTAGTGTAAATAATACCAAAAAAATAACATGTTAATCACATATTCGTTGCATCTCCCGAGAACTAACATGGTAACCTCATATGAGAGTTAGCCGGCAATCACACCCTTCCGACAAAATGCGAGAACTGTGTCACGTTAGAAATGGGTGTTACGTGCCTCTTCGATCAAACCATACTCGTATTACCACCAAAAATATGCGTACATAATTAAGCGTGTTACAACAGTACTCAAAAGTTCTAACAAGTCTGACAAGTTCAAATGTCAGCCCTTTTCAATAAGTATTAGTTTTCTTTCGTTCAAATCAAGTATACTTTCATGTTTTTGAAATATATTTAAATGTTCACTGAAACACCAACCCTATTCAGTAGGGTAATTAAATAATTTGTTCTCGCAATTGTACTTCGTTTCGCTTCCAATTGCTCTCCTATTTTGTTTTTGATTAACGCCTCTGTCAATTGAATAACCGTTTTTATTGTGAGCACTTTCGCGTACCACTTGCACAGCTTCTCATAATTATTTAGTTACTATTTTTTAATTCAGTGGTCCTCTATTTTTGTTGAAACTTTATTGAAACCCAAAACTGTGACTAAGCCATGGATGGGTCCATGAGTTAATATGAGCAAACAGAATAAACAATGTAATAAAGCAATACATCTTAATAAAAGTAATACACGGTAGATTCTCCACAAAATCATTTTTAATGTTAGGAACCTACCTTAACAATATCAGACTTAGAACCGGAGCCCTATCTAAAATCAAAAAGGATTTGAAAGGTCGTGTTACTGGTATGATTGTTAGTTGTCGTTACCTATTTCTGCCTTATCGGCAGTGTTAACCACTGGTCTATTAGTCCTCAGGCGCAGCAACGTCTCTATGGCTGATCTCAGGTAGGACTCTTTATCTTATTTGGGACGATTCCAGGTGTCCAAGGGCGGCAGTGATCATTTACTATCAAGTGGACTGCAGGCTAGTTCCATAAAATAAAAGAAATAGCGTAGCTGACACGAGCCGACCCACGACTGGAGTTTACTCCTTAAGTACGTTTGTCTAAACAGGCGCAATAAAATCAAATTTAAATTTAAAAGTACATGAATTAGGTATAACGTACATTGCACCCACGTGCTTATTAGATGTTCCAGCACAATTATCTACACTTTCTGCCATAACTTATATAAGATTCATTTCACTTAAGTGAATGATAAATATTAGAAAGTCACAATAATAATATTTATTATTGATATTTATATCAAAAAGTGCAATATAAATCAACAAGTATAGAAATAACATATAGGTATAATCTTACATGAATAAGCTGCCTTGCAGCATACTCTGTGCACGTCTTAATACTCACAATACCAGAAGGGAAAGGTGCGCACAATAGGTTGCGCACCAAAAACGTAAACAACGGTCATCCAATCATTAAATTTTAGTCCTCATATTTTTCATACCGGGCGACTTATATGAAAATCGATTGTTAAGGAGTAAACTCCAATAAATTACAAGTGTACAATAAGACGCACTTACCTTAATTTTCTGTGATTAAATTAAACTGTCAAGGCTAATGTTACCTCACCCACGCTATCATTGTTAGTACTAATGAGGATTATCATAATTTAATTGGCAGTTACATCACTGGCGCTCATGTAAATTAATTTGTAATTAATCAGGTTTACAGTCATACCCATCTGAGTTTTGCCAGTTAACCCAGCTGAAGACTATATAGACAATCTTCAAATTAGACTACAGCAGCTGCTTCTGCAAGCTTTAATCAGCCGATAGAACCAGCGTAGTTCGTACGGGAAGGTACCACTGCCACACCTTTTCAAGCGTGAAACAGTTCTTGCGTTTCGTTGGAGGGGTTATGGTTACCGGCTCACTCATATATCATAGTCCTCGGGAGTAGCAACGCATATGATCTATGTTCACATAGAACCCCATGTTCTATATAGAATTCCTTACAAATCCATGGGCGGCAGCACCACTTACCTGCAGGTGGCATGCTCGTTTGAGTGGTGTGGTGATGATGTCGGTGAAATCGAATCACAAAAGCGTCCACCAATTTAAATTTACTTACTACCTACCTACATACCTATGCCTTAATATCAAAGGAATAACAAAAAGTAAGATGTCCCTTTCCAAATATATATTATCGTTTAATTCCATATATGTACCCACTTACTTTAATAGTGATCTTGTATGATGGTTTGAAACTTGGTCTTCCCATCAGAGTCCGAGGTTAGACTTCCAGGTCGTTTTTCTAACACTATGGCCTGAAGCCTTCTTACTCTGAGAGGTCTCCTCTGCCCGTCTCCGTGCTCATCAGGGGAGCAGTAATTGGATGACGACAAAGAAATACGTGTATGTATAACGATAACACATAAATATATGTTATTGTTTTTTTTTTTGTAAGTTCTATTCATATTTTCATATACAAGTACATATTTGCATCTTATTACTGCAAAAAAACATGTATTACATAAATTATGCCTTCCTTAATTAATTCCAAGGACAATAATTACGTTATTGTGGCTACACGTAGGCTATAAACCAATCAGCGGGGTTGCTGCCGAATCCTCTGAGAATGTATTGGATCGATTCCAAGCCAAATGGCACTGTTTCCGATTAATTAGCTCCCGGAAAGTCCCGAACATTGCGATTTACGTCCCTATATCCAGTGTAAGCAGTTTGTTGCTAACTTGTGTCTACGATATTAAACGAGCTAAGATAAGATATAATAAATGGGAAAAAAAGATACAACAAAATACTCTTTACTTATATCAAAGCCTCAAATTACGCTTTAATTACTTGTGATTACTATCCATATTCATAGCCAACTAACACTCGGATATGGACCCAAAAAGAAAATATGTAGCTAATTTTCTTTGACTATGCCGTCTCAATGTGTCGTTATATCCGGAACTACGAGTATGTTCGTGATAGACTGATACAATGACTGCATTTCGGGGTTTATTTAAACAGTGTGTGTATTTTTTTTTGGCTTATAAGATATTATAATGCAAACTTATGTTTTGGCATTGTTAGTGAAGTTGTAAGTTCTTTTATACTCGGATGACAAGAAGCTTGATCACCTAGGTGCTATGAAAATCTGTAGGAAAATACTGAATCTAACTTTATTGAACTAACTATACACGAATTACCAAACAGAAATTAAGTAAATTAAAAAGTATATTTATTTAATTCCGGTAAGATTGAATACAAAAGTCGGAAAAAACTCAGCATTTGCAAATAGAACCTCCTAAAGCATAGATAACCTCATAGAAGTAAGATAACCTCAAATCTTGGCATCTCTCCCCTAATTCTTATAAGTGACCTGATATTATCATATTGAATACCGCCATAAATTATGCCAAAGATGCCGTCGCTTTGATATCTTCCCCATTTAGAAGCAGGATTATTTAATGGAAACGAAATTAGATATTCTCAAGCTCACGTAACTTTTCATTTAGCTTATCATTTCGAAGAAACAACACGATTGATGTAAACAAAGTAATCTTAATAATATTGTTTCCTTACATTTGTTATTCATATTGCTCCCTTTTGTAAGACACTCTCAAGCTCTGACTACTAACTTCTTCTACTTCTACGTTCTACTTTCTAATGTGGGTTTTGGACTGAACAAATATTGTTACAAGTTTATTATATAGAAGTAGCATGGTTACCAGGTTAAAGGTAAAATTCCAGCTAAATGGTTCTTTCAATCCCATGGACACATACACAAATACATTTGGAGACAAATTTGTTTGTACAACATATAAAGAAAAAACCATTGAGTAGTAAACACCATAACACTGAAGGTCAAAACAACAAAGACATATACAAGAAAATTTCCATACTATAGACGAACAAATATTACAATATCATAAGTTATAATATGAAACACAAATATAAAATTAATGAAGCCGAATCAATAAATATGATATGATAGGGAACATAACACAACATGTACGAGGTTTTATAGCCCTACATACGAGACAGTAGAGCAATGCTACAAACCTTATCACCAGGCAAGAGAGTACTTCGCATACCATCATTAACACCCTGCGGTGCGGTGCTGACCCTGCGGTGGGCCCTGGGTGGAACCCAATGGGGCAACGCGCTCACAAGACTCCGGTTGCGTTCATTGGAGATCCTGGTGTCCCGTTGCACAGCCGAGGACGGTCACCGGTTTTTATACGGTAGAAATTCCACACAATCCATCGGCGCCCCCACGGCACCTAGGTACTTTGGTAGTAGGTTAGGTACCTTTGGAAGGTTTCCGCCTCGAGAACAAAAAACGGCAGAAACGTACCCATAGTTATGTTAAGGGGAAAGTTCAACAGCAGCGATCGGCGAAAGAAAAAATTGTCTAATTTCGGAATTTTCTTTCACCCTACATATGTAAACTATTAATAAAAGGGGTCCGTTCGATTTGTCGACTAAGCTTGAGAGAATGGAGAATCCTTGCTTATTAGACCCCCCCCCTTTATGCGCCCAATCTTCAATCGTTAATTAAATAAGTTTCGTAAAACAATTATTATTTTGAATACAGACTAACCGACTGACCGCTGAATTAATAGAAAGGAACAATAATCACATAAGTAATCCCAGCGATCTTGATGCTGAACCGAAAACGGATAACGAAGTACCGAAGAATTAATTCCAGTTGGTAGCAGATAAATTAGTGCGATATCACGGGTGCTGATTGAATGTTAGCTCCGAAACGGTTACCGAGAGTTACAAACTCGCAAGATAGTAGGCTTATGGGCTTATTCATGTGAATTTCGGGATCACACTTCACTCGAAACTCCATTAAGATTAATTAATCATCCGGTGAATCTTGTTTACCTAAACCAAGTTTGAGTACAACCCATTCGTGCGATATTAATAATGTCCTTTTCTCAACGCTGATTAAAATTTCATGTACCGAAGGGTACTCAAAAGTTGAGTAATTTGCTTTTATCAATACCCAGTCTGTGTCAAGTATTAAGTTTGCGAGATTTTCTGAAAGGCAAGTGAGTACTTGACTTAAGGTTAATTTGGGTATTTCGATAGAGGTTAAATGTTGTACAAAAGAAAGTAGTCTTAGATTTTGGCGAGCCAAACCTTTCATATTTATTTTAGACCAATAATAAATATTGATTTTTGGCTTTTTGATTAATAAAACCTCATCGTACTTTCTTTCATCTAGTTCATTCAACGCTTTCATACTACTGTTTTTTTTTATATACTTAAGCCTAACGATAAAGCAGACGGGCTACCTTATGGAAAGTAGTCATGTCTTACATGTCCGTGGCAAAAATTAGCGTGTATACCGAACCATGGAGGACCGCCAGGAGTCCAGATGATGCGGATTCTTCGGCGAGTGGTGCGGTGGAGAAAAGGTGACCAGGTGAAAAAGTTCCTCGGAACACTCAACATTGTAAAGCCGGTAGAACACGCAGAGTGAGCCTATGTTCCTCCGCAGACTCAGAGGTTCTAACCGATCGATGATCCTTGGGTCGTTGACGATTCGGATCGCACGCTTCTGAACGGAGTGTAGTGGGTTAACTTGTTATTAAGGTGCCTCTACCCAGAGATGTTCTCCATATGGGGGTCTCACATGTGCTTTATTTAGGATAAGGAGATGCCCCGCAGTGTCGAACTGCTTTACTCTATTTAGGACGCCCAACAAGAAGTTAGGCGTCCTAATATAGATGCTAACTTGGCCTTGACATCCAAATGACCCCGAAACTGCACATCACTCGAAATGTCAATTCCCAGGATCCCCACACTTTTATCAATGGTGAGCGAGGTCCTTTGGAACCGTGACAAAAGGGGCTTTTCTGCGGTAAACACGCAGACTTGTGGGGTCAACTCAACAAGGTTAAGTCGACCTCATTCCGAGACCAGCTCCAGCGACTGCTTGATTTGAACTTCCTCTAACAATAAAAAGGGTTGATGTCATAATCTACTCGGCTGCTGAAATGTGGTTTTGTGGACTTATAGGACGCAATAGAAGACTTGTTATATATACAATATTTCGTTTACCATATTTCAATCAACAATATTTATAAACACAAGTTAAAATGAGACAGCGTACTTTAATCAAAAACTAACGTGATTTTTTGCATAAACACCTGCTTATAGCGATAAATAGATGAGAAGCGTTAATTACTAACTCCACTAAAGTTGTTTCAGACTCCTCTTATAAGATTGTAGTAAGTAATTGTCGTCAACTTCCATAAATCCAGTAAATCATATCTGAGAAAATTTAATCCTTCACGGGAATGGCGCTCTCCGAGGCCGGTGACTTTCAACATCCGCCATTTTGTGTGTCAGGGTCAGCATAATTTAGCTAAGCCTGACTTATTGTCAGGGTTATTATTTACCATTAGGATAAAAGCGTGGGCATAATCGAGTTCCATTCTACTGTGCGTAAAATGAACCGCATTGCACTTCTCGTAAATCTTCATTTGTAAAAACCCGTTACATTTCCATATTCCCACAATTCCTGGTGCCCCGGACCTGTACCAGTTTAAGGTTCTTTGGCATTCTTGTAATATAGTGAATTTACATTTGCTATGTAGATAGTGCTATGCTATGTAGATAGTTGTAGATGAAAATAACGCCATGTACGTACAGTACCCCGCACTAAGTCGAACTAACACCGCAGCCCGCTTAGTTTTGTTCGATATTCAATAGTTCCAAAAATCTATCACAGATGGCGTTATAATAAATACTGTGTGGCGATCGCCACTCCAACAATCAGGTTTACGTGCGCCTACAGATGTTTCTCATAAAAAAGTATTTTAAAAGGTGGTAGAACCCTTCGTGGTTCAACTCTAGAGGCATCATCGCCACATCTATTTCTATTATATACTTGTTAACATAATGTTAATTTCAGCCGTATTCACGTTTAAAAGTAAGGAAGGTAAAGAAGATAAACTTATATATATACTTCAGGAAGGAAATTATTCCTCTCTGAAATCGATAAGTAAACTGCATGCTTGTTTGCCACTTGTACTACTTATAAAAAGAGATAAAGCGGCTTACAATTTTCCTACAGCTTTCCTGAAAAGGGACTCAGCATAGGAAGACGAAAATCATACTAGTGAACTATCGTAACTTTAGTATCTTTGACTGACGTAGAAACACAGATTTAATGAGTTCCACGAAGACATCTTTCATTATTCCAAAAACGAGAACAGTCACAAATTTCACAGGTAGGTATTATATTCGTCAAAATGAAATAAATTGAGTTATCTGACGACCTCTCTATATTCAGAGCACTTATTGAAGACACTCTGCCCTAAAATATTCCTTTCATAAAACCGTGAAATCGGAATAAATTAATTTATATTCAATTGCGTACAAATTGAATGAAACCGTTAAATTAAGTATTCCAGTGAATAATAATTACACATATATACTCATAGTAATTACTTTGGGCTTATAATTAGACGGCATTAATAATTCAAAACTAGATTTCTATATTTCAATTCATGAATAGTTCACGGAAATTCAGTTCGAGCTTAGAGGAAATTTCAGCATCTATTGTGGTGACAGACAGGTAGTGTTGAATTGAATTCCAAAGGGAATTATAAAATTAATCGATTAAATTGTCAATTGTTAACTACTTAAATAATAAAGCCTCTTTATTAAGCCACTTTTCATTATATTGATGTAGCAAACGGGCATGCAGTCTATTTGATGTAAAGTGCCGCCCACAGACGTCTGAAAGCAAATTCACGTAGAAC
>DWTU01003620.1:0-10253 GCA_018251515.1 Cecropterus confusis
GATTTCTGTTCTGGGTCTGAGTGTTTGTGTGTCCATGGCATCCACGACACAGGAGAAAATCCTACTGTGGGGCTATGAGTGTTAAAAGCGTCTTTAAATAAAATAGTAATAATAAAAATATACTTACTTACTAAGTATATTTTTTGCCAGGTGGTAGAACCACGGTAGTTCGCCCGGGGAGGTACTACCGCCACACCTATTTCTAGCGTGAATTAATTCTTGCATTTCCGGCTCACTAATATATGAGATGGCCATCTTAGTCCTCGCAATGCATCTGTGATGCACTTCAAAAAGAACTCTTGTTGTATATTAAGTTCCTTACCTAGATGTCCATGGACTGCAGTAACCACTTACCATCAGGTGAACTACATACTCGTTTGCTACTTCAATCAGTTAAAAAAATAAGCAAACAGAATATACCTCTATTCCTCATACTGAACTGTTGAAACCGCTAAAAGAAAACATATAATATAACAGCTGGAAGGGTCGTTATTCAAATAAATGGCCCACGCCTCAAACTTTACTTATTCATAACGACCTCATCATTAGTATTCTCAAGTCTACAGTCCGACTGTATAATGAATGTGAGGTCGTATGTATAAAGCACATCACCCCATTGTCTAATTCGGCAGATGAAATTCAATGAGGTGCTTACTCAAACCGGAGTCCGAAGTTTCACTATTAACACTGCTTAGGCTTCATTTGGTTGGCGTCCTTGGTGGTAGGGTTGGCGAGATTATTTGAACTGGGAGATTATATTAATATGTCGTTTAACCGTAGCTTTGTTGAGAATTTTAACAATTGTATTTTAGCTGGATGCGAGTTTTCGAATAATTAGAAGTGCTTAGGCTAATTGAATAATCACTTTTCATAACGAAATGTAATGTCTTTATTTTATATAGGATTACGGAGGCACTTATACAGCAACCGTATACAGCAACCGCCAATGTTAATCCTTCAAACCGTATTAGGTTTTATGTTTTAATTCTTGCTTCTCTATGTGTCCCATAATTACAGTGTATTTCTAAAGCTGCACAACAATTTTGTACATCTGTACATATACAAAATTGTATGCAAGCATCGTATGTGTGCAGTTGTATGTAGCAAGCTTATTTATTTTTTTGTTTCGATAAGAACATTGTAGTTCATTCTGTCTTTAAGTTATAATAAACTTTGGTATTTAGAAAAAAAAACTGAAATAAGTAAATGTTTTATTTAGATTTACGTTATAGGTGTTGGAACTCCTTGAAATCGTGAGTTATGAGTGTAAAAACCTTATTTTTTAAAACCCACCCCATTCCTCATCTAGTAACACCCCTAATGTAACTAATGTTCAGGAATTATTCATTTGAACGTTAAGTCTGACATGGCTTACATTGTAACAGATCCTAATTTGGCTTATATTAGTTAAGTTCCAATGTCTATCTGGATGTGAAACTCTATGTAAATGGTTTGCTTAATGAGGACTTAGAGAATCTTACTGTGATTGTCGATTAACTTTAGTGGTATGACCTTCAGGACAAGGTTAAATTGATATAGAACCATAATCAAATTAATTTTCTTCGCTACAATATATGTGTCTCGAAGAATGAAGATTTCCGTAAGGTTAAACATAACGTAATTATGAGTTGTTTGGTCACTAAACTTTGATATATAAGGTTGGAAATAACCCCTTTCTTACTGGTGGATTCACATTTAATTCTGAGTTTAGATATTTGTGATCTCGTTTTTGGAGGTATTGGTGGTGAGTGCCATCTATGAAAATCTATTAGGAACTTTATGGAAGTTATATTACAACCTTTCGGTCGGTAGCTGTTTATGATTTTATGGGCCTTTTTTATTTCACCTATGGCTACTAGTTCTTCATGATTTTTATGGGCCTCTTTAAGTTTTTGTTACTGTGCCCTTAAACAATATTATATATTATTTTCGTGTTCTGTTATCAATGGGTTTATGTATTTTATAATTGTAAATGTAATCCATTAATAAAAATATTTCTTTTTATAATGAAATAGGTTATTGAAATCACATACTCAAATTTTTTCCCAGTTTCAAACACACGTACGTTCTAAGTAGCTCCACAAATCTGATTTTATTTTTTTCATTCTAAACTCATTCACAGTATTAGCGAGTTCGTGAATGCAGATGTTATCAACAGAACACCCTCCTCTTACCCACTCGATTGGGAGAATAAGGGTCTAGTGATATCGTCAGAGCATAACGATTTTTTTGCTATTAGTAAATATGCAGTGATTTAAGTATCTAGTGCATTATACAAAAACAGTTTAAACTTGATTATGCTATGATGATACAAATATAATAATTTGCAAATCAAAATACGCGGCAGCGTATTGCCAAGATCTCTGGCAACAAAGCAACGCATGTGTTACTTACAGGAACCATTTCAACCAAAATCTACTTAAGTTAGTTACATGAAACTTAGTTTATTTCTCTAAAACCTCTAAGGCTGCTTAGCATTTCAGATTTAGGCCCTAATTTAATTACCTAACTGTACAATTTACCGCGTTAATCAACAAAGATTATCACACGATCTAAATCACCTTATACATTCGTCAATTTTTCTACTGATACTACTTATATAATATCTCCTCATGATTAATCCATAATCGTATAATGAGTTTTCAGAATTACTTTTCATAATAGACATTTAATTAGTTTCAGGACTCATCTAGAAATGAATAGACTAGTAACATTATTAACTAGTTACATTGGTAAGAATACTAAAGCAAAGCCCGACTGCTTAAAACGATTTTTTGTTCATAATGATACATTTAATTTAACGCTTAATAGGAGTTTTTGTCAAAATAATCCAGTATAAGTATTACGATATAAATATTTGTAGATTGGTCTATTTACTAGCTTCCATTTTATAGCCATGTTGTCCTGATAGTATAAAAGTGGACACTTCCTCCCTTTTTACCCCTATTTGCAGGCGCTATTTTTAAAAATTATATAGTCTATGTCACTTTCCGAACTGAGACGATTCTAATAATATATCATACGTTACAATCCGTCAAGCCGGGCTGTAGCGCATGACAAAGAAATGGACTTACATATAAACAAACATACATACAAGCATACATACATAGATACATACATATGCTTGAAAAACATTGCCGTCCTCATGCATTTGGTTAAAAAATAATTTTTTATAAGAAGAGCAGAACAATTTATTCTAATTTCTCTTGATCTTTAGCGTTGAAACAAGTGAATAATCAGTGAGTGTAAAACTCTTTGTATGTTGATTCCCTAAATTCGGATGCTATCTGGGATGTGATTTTCTGATTCTGTTTCCCGGTGATCCTTCGCTTTGTCGTGTTTATTGATAACTGTTTTTGTATTTCGTTGAAAATACAAGATAGTATTGTGAGTGACTGAATTATTTAAGGTGTAGGTGGAATAAGCAAAAGCCGGGTGTTTTCAACTTCGGTCTCCGGTATTGTTAATCCGCTTTGAAATTATGTACCTCGTGCAAAATATACAAAATTATTTAATGATGAAACTTATTAAATCGGGAATCTGTGTAATAGAGTTGAATTACTTAGAATAATATAATGTGAGTCAGAGCTATATAACATATGTACTTTTTTGTAATAACTCCATGACAATTTAATTCCATGGTTTCTAAAAACAACTCACTCTTATAATATTTATATATAAAATCGAATTGGCAAAGGACCATGCAGTCTCACTGATTAATTGATCATACCGCCCATTGATATCAACCCCACATAAGGTCTAATTCCTAACTCAGATTAAGAACTGATTAAATCTTAGTTTTTTATTTTTCTGTCTAGACAACTCTTATTACAAGTATTATCAACACCTTTGAACATAGCGGTAGCTTCGGGCTGTTTTCTGTCTAGATATTTGTCCAATTACCATATACATTATGAAGTGGTTGCCAAAGTTTCGCTTACAGTATTTGAAAGATTTAGCAAAAAATAGTACCTATTTAATTAATACGTAATCCTATTAATATTTTTGATGACGGTGTTAAGGGTATTATGATCACACATAAATAAGAGTTAAAATAATGTCCGAATAACGTCCGAATTTAAAATCACAATTTATACTTAGGCGACCGGCACGGGCAGTCATCGAACTCTTACCCATCTGTATGTGTAACTAATATGGCGACTGCTACGTGACGTTAATCTTCAAATCAAGATTTGTTATTTACGGTTGACAATCACTGATCCAAGATACGCCATGTACCCAGTTACAGACGTGGAAACTAATGTTTGTCAAACAAACAATTCGCGTCTTGATGTTTGGTTTTCATATAAATTAGTACCAGATTCTCTTGATTTTCCAAGTTATGAACACAACCGAGGTATGGTATAATTTCTTAATCGCGAATGTGTTCTCGTATTGTCTTGTTTGTGTTTGTTGGAGGCAGTAATTGCTGGGATTAGTAAATCAACTTGTGTGTTACTCTGAAATATATATTTGCCGGCCATATATAGGTCGGATTACGTGTTATTGTAATCGTACATTGCAAACCTTTCTATCACTTTTAGATTTATGCATATTCATTGAAACTAAGTCTTTGATTTTACTTTAAGGAAGTTAAGGGGTTATACCAGAAGACAATTACAGACGCGTTGCCACTCTCGAAGAGTTAAATGGTCGCTGTGGAATGCAGCCGGTCTCCACATCCTTCCACCAAAATTAAATTTTGAGTAACCTATTATTTCACCCCAAAAATGGTAGCCGTTGCACTATTTTTCAAGATCAATTATTGATCCTTCCAACAATTTGGCTTCTTTATCTTTAGCTTGCAAATTTTTAGAGCTATGTTGTTACGCGTATCCGTCTATGAAATTTTATCTGAAAATATGGACAACGGAATTTTCACAAAGTGAAATAAGTTTACGCGACGAATTCAGAGTCTCTTTCCGAAAGGTCAGTTTAAAACGAAAATGTACGTTAAGATGATAAAATCGGATAAAACGTTATCTTTCACTGTTAAAACGTTATATACGTCTTGTTTTGAATTACACTACACCCGTCAGGAATGAAAATAGGATTTAAAGAGAAAAATTCCAAAAAGTACAAAGATTATCAGGTAGACAAAGCAAGCTGGCGGCGTGAAACAAGCTCACATATCAGCCGTTTCCGATTCCGCCGGAAGTAACCCTCGCGCCCAACCCCCAACACCTAACTCCCAAAGCCCACCTCCCTCGCTGTCCATTGTATACAATAAAGCCTTTGTTTTGGACAGTGTTTCAGGAAACTTCCGTTTAAATTCAAGTTGTTTTACTTTTAACTTTGTACGAAGAAAGAAAATATACAGAAAGCATTGATGTTAACATTGAGTCATGTTAATATTAGCTGCTGGTCTGTTCTAGATGGGAACTATTCTAAACGTTTCTATTTGTACGTTTTCTGAACGTTAATGTTCACTAAGATCTGCCATTCATATCATTACGGGTTCGATTACTGGTTACGTGGACAAAAGTATAATATAAAAGTATAATAAATGAGACTTGTGACTTTAATGTGTCATAAGCACTTATGACCCGAAGAATCGAAGAGTTCCTGATAATGTTAAATGCGTTATGATTATTTAACAAATGGGGTTCCTTTCCACCAGACATGTGCACGTTGATGGTTTGTGATGTCGAAGCTAAGCTCAGCTAGATGAGTAAATTGTACTATGAAAATAGCTACCGATTACAAGAACTCGTATCTCTACATACAAAAAATATCTTATCTAATTAAAACTTAAACTAAGCAATGAAATTTAAGATATATTGATTTGACACACATCCATAGCTTAGCTACTTTGTTTATCTCTGATAGAAAGGTCTAAGTAATTTATTTGTTCATCACCGATAATTACCCAACATACAACGTTAACTTATTAAAAGGATCAAATTTCACGCAGGTCAATGTAACCGAACTTCGGAGGCCTTTGAGCCTTTTTCTGATTTGTTTTCAAAAGTTACGAACGAATTTGGATTACTGCCCACGGAGTTGAATTTATTTCCGGAATCCAGGGTTATTCCGGGACATAAATAATGCGAAATCACAAATAAATCACGATATTGAATCCATAAACAGCGGTAATCCGCTTCCTTCTAAACGATAAACACAAATAAAGGGCGTTTGGAACAAGATCGTTTTGTATGAAACTCAGTTGAAGACATTTTTTGGAGAAGCGAATCAATCAAGTCAATAGCCAAAATTCTACTTCGAAAAGGACCTTTATCAGCAGTGTAAAAGATATTTTTGATTAGGATACATTACTACTAGTGATGTAAAGAATCAAGAAATATGAACTATCATCAAATCATCAGTTTAGGTCAAGTTTCTTTAAAATGAATAGAGCTTATTATTAAGTTTTACTTTAATATTATTTCTACATCAGGTTCTATTTGCTTTATGTCCGCTTCTCGTATTAAAATATTAAGGGATGTCCATTAATTATGTTTGGAGTTTAGGGAGGGGGTTGGGTCAAATCTCTTGTGTCTCTCTTTATGTAATCTTAATTTGGTAGATCTCTGTGTGCTACACAAAAGAGTAAAATTGCGAGAAATAGTGTTAATTAAATAAAACACGTTTCTTTACACAATACGATTAATATTTGACGACTGACGTGGTGGAGCGGTCACCATTCCGGTCTGACATGCGATGGGTCCCGGGTTCGATCACTGGCCAGACAGGCATCTGATGAGTTTAGATTTCTGTTCTGGATCTGGGTGTTTATGTATTCATCTTTGTGTGTCCATGCAACCCACGACATAGAAGAAAATCCTAGTGTGGGGGTGTGTGTGTCCATAAGTGTAGAAAGCGTTTATGTTTAATAATCTTCAAAATATTTTATACAATTCTAAGCAATCTTAAATACTACTTTTAAGTAGACTTAAATAAAAATATTAAGATTTTTTCTATTCGAATTAATACAACCAGCATCTTAAAAAATCGTACGTGCGATTAAGGGATGGGTAACGGAGTCGGGACAAATCTGACGTCAGTTTGCCCGAGGAGAGTCACAGTCGGAAAATATCTAAAAACACCTCACTTAATTTATGGATATCCCTAAGTAAAAACAAGAATTTAAATAATAACAATCCTTACGTAACTCTTTCAATATTCAAAGCCTCGCATAAAGGTTCTTTTTACTATAGGTGCTCTGAACACATACAAACCGAGTACCGTAGGAGTATTATGTAAATACGGTATTGTTATTTAAATGGTAACAAACGGTACACATAGTCTCACTTGAACGTTAACAAATCGACAGGATTTGTTCTGTGGGCAAGACATTTGTCATGATGTTTGACGAATTGATCGTATTTTGGAAAGCTTCCGTGTTCTTTTCCGGAACCGTGGTATATTTTGGATTTTTACAACGGATCTTTACTGTAGTGTGCAGACTGTTGTCTCTAGTGGGGAAAAATTGAGCTCATCGGGGATATAAAAGAGTTAAAACGACAGTCATAATTTAAAATTATTTTGTGATCAGCTCATCACACGTTATTTCTCTCCGAATATGAAAAATTTACACTATGGTTCACCGTACTTAATTTGGAATTTATCGAAACACTAACGTTCCTTTATCTTGAGAGAATTTAATTTTTGAAGAAACATACTTCTAATTAAGATTTCAGTACAGTACAGAGCACAACCTTAAACGCTGTTTTATGCACTAGAGAACTATTCATTATAAAGTTGTGGTTTAATTTCAGTTGTAAAAGTTAATACGAAAACACGTATATATTTTTACCCCATACAGGTCTGAGACGCAGTGGGTTCCAGCTTCTATCCTCGGCCAGACTGACATTAGAAATTTGGTGTTTGATTGATGTGTGTTTATGGATTCGTCTTTGTATGACCATAGTACCCAAGACACAGAAGAAAGTCGTAGTGTGAGGTTATGAGTGAACAAAGGGTTTTTTTTTCATGCCCTCAAAATCTGAATAAAAAGGTGAATCTAGGTGTTTGAATGGTATTTACTACCATACATATTTATTTATAATATAGAAGTAGCAAACGAGCAAAAGTCCACCTGACCAGCTATTCATTTAAATATAAGTAGTCTTATATTTTAAAAAGCTTCATTCATTTTTGACGACCCGCGTGGCGGAGCAGTCACCATACCGGTGTGACATGCAATGGATCCAATGGAACAATGGATTGATCCTCGGCCAGACAGACATCTGAATGATGCGTTTAGATTCTGTTCTGGGTCTGGGTGTTTGTGTATTCGTCTTTATGTGTCCATGTACCCACGACACAGGAGAAAATTATAGTGTGAGGCTATGAGTGTAGAAAGCGTCTTAATAAAAATCTTATCGTAATGAAACGAATGAATGTAGAACAAGAATATCAAGTAGAACAAAGACCCAACAAGGCAATATACAAATCCAAAAGCCTAAAAGAAGAGTCAGACATAGCGTACAGTATTCGTAACTTGTACCCATTGGTGATAAATAAGCAAAAAGGTTTTCCACTGTGGTCGTAAAATGAATGATTTGGACAGTGAACTAGCGAGTTTACGCGACACGTTTCGACGACGGAAACTATTCGTTATGTTCGTAACGTCAGCAAAAAAGACAGTAAATATATGAAGACAACCTCGAACTTAACTTAATTTTCGATATATAAATCACGCATAGCCTTACGATCTCTAAGCCGATATACAAAATTAAGCAATATTGAAAACCGTGAACTATCTATGCATTAGATACCATTGGTTATGCTCGTAACGCCTGCAAAAAGACACAATAAATGTATAAAAACAATCTCGAATTCAGCTTAATTTTGGCCTAAAAAGGAATCGGACATGACCTCACGGCTTATAACTCAACTGATCTTAGAAATTAAGCAATAATAAATGCATTCAACTATCCAAGCATTGGAAACCATTACTTAAGTTGGTAACGTCAAAAAAACTCACAATAAATACATACAGGCAAGCTCAAATTCAGATTAATTTTACCCAAAAAATTAATCAGGCATCGCGGAATTTGACTGGATTGATCTACAAAGTTAAGCTCTATCGAATGCCCTAAACTAATTGAAACTATTCGTTGTATACGTTACGTAGCAGAGTAACTTCCTTAAGAATTACAATAAATAAGTTCTTCAACCTTCGGATAAAGATTACATAAGGAAAGTCATTTTTTAAAAATTGAAGCACGCATTGCTTCGAATATCTCAGGATTTCTTTTATGTTACAACACAAGGCCCCAATTTGTTTCGATACTACAATTCAAACCTCCCAACTATACAGTTTATGTAACGTGGCATGCTATCTTGCATATCACAGGATGCGGGAATGCAGGATGCTAAATTCTGATATTGTTGCTAAAACACTTGTGAACAACGAAGAGCACAAGTCTTAGTCTGGACATTTCACAATATGCCGGATTCTGTTATTTGCCGGCGACGCATACAAACTACACTGGTATGCTGCAAACTCATAAGACAAGTGGGTCAGAGTAATAGAACTTTCTACGACCGATATCTAGTTAATATGGTTTAATGGACGTATAAGTATCGTATACCTACTAATACATCGGCATATCTACGAAAAGTACGGCTCGCTTTCATATAAGGTAACCATCTTAGTCCTCGGGAGCAGCAACGTATCTGAGATTGACTTCAGATAGAACCTTTTGGGTACTATTTGGTTGAAAATTGATATTGGTTGAATTGGTATGAGGTAAATTGTATAAATTGCAAATATTTCAATTTTATTAATAAAAAAAGTAATTCAAACTTAGTCCTCACAAGGCACAATGCTTCTATCATCGACCTCAGGAGGAATTGGTAACAGAAATGTGGTCGCCGATCAGCGTCAGATTGAACGCCTGTTCTATATAGTACTGATTACTCATGTCCATAGTCAGAAACAACTGCTATCCAGCTGAATTGCATGCTTGTTTATAAAATTTACTGTTTCTTTATTATATCACAAGTTCGTACTTGGACCTTTAACGAACATCATGGAATTGATACCACCGAAGAATTACTGCGGACATCAACAAATAAAAGTCACCGTGTAATAACATAGCCAAAATTTATTTAGTATTCTACAATGTACATAGTGAATATCGATTATGTGAATATCATGGAGCGTGGACGTAGATTTACCGAACTGGAGCCGGGGCCGCCGGCGGGTAGTCGAGGCTCACTGGAGCCGGGGCCGCCGGCGGGGGGGCGGGGGCCCCCGGGGGCCGGGGCGCCGGGGGGGGGGGGGGGGCCCCCGGGGGGCGGGG
>DWTU01003621.1:0-10252 GCA_018251515.1 Cecropterus confusis
CAAGGGTCCTGATCGCCGAATCGTGTCCGATTCTTCTAAGTTATGTTTCCATTCTAATTTGATTATTATGTTGAATAACGACGAAACGAAATCGCAGAGAAACCTAAACAGAGTAATATGTAAAAACAATGTTCTCAAAGATGTGTGAAATCATCACTAATCCCCATATAGCCAGGATCGGCACTATGACATAAATAAACCCTTTTCACGCTAAGCGACGATCGAAGAGAAATTGTAGTTTAAAAAAACAAGCGTTTCACCGAAACCGATGGCTCTAGTGACGCTAAAACCAGCAGACGATGGTAACCGTTTATCGAGCAGTTTATCTGCAAGCTAGATTAAAAATAGTTTCAATTTTTTTACCATTAATTTTTATGTTAAAAATAACGATTACGATACAAAGTAAAAGCAATAAAATTTGTTTTGTTAGTGTATACAGGGAAAACATGAGGTTGTTTGGGCGGGCGGCGCGGCGTGGCAACACGCTTGGACTGTTGCCAATGCGCCGTGAAAATCAGATAGAGCGTGCTATCGTCATTGTTTAACCAAAATCTTTACTCAATTTTCGAGAATTACAGACAGACATGAACCGGTGATGAGTAACCGTATTCGTGATGTTGTATACACTGGAAATAAACTTCTATTTTTGAAATCGCAAACAGTTACAAAATGCAAATAATATTTGTTTATGTTATCCCGCCGCGTAACCAAAACAGCTGTACGTCCTGTACGCTTCAAGTTTTAGCGATTCCATAAATATAGGTATAATATAAGCATACTGATACTACATAAGATGACCATATATAAGTGACTACTATAAACATAACAGCTTTCTACATTCATAGCCCCACACTAGGATTTTCTCCTATGTCGTACGTGCCATGGGCACATAAAGACGTATAGACAAACACCCAGATCCAGAACAGAAATCTTAACTCATCATTCAGATCCTGTCTGGCTCGGGGTCGAACCCGGGACCCACTGCGTGTCAGACCGATATGGTGACCGCTCCACCACGTGGTCGTCTATATAAGTAGACCCTCCTAAAATTACACACTTTATCATTTTATGCACTCACATAAGAAACATAAGTCATTTCTATCCTCAAAGCTACACTTAACAATCACTCGGATAAATCTTTTAAGTCATCACCATTATTACTAGCAAGTAGCATAAAAGGCTACTGCAGCTAACACGTACATATCCATATAAGTACTTACCCTTTAACCCTAGATAGATAACCTACATTCAAAACGAGGTGCTGTATTTCGTAATACCCTTTTTTCATACTTGCTGTTCGCGATACGGTAGCCATTTTTTCAACCAACTTACAGGGTTCTAAGACCTTGCAGGAAACGTAGACAACATTCGGCAAGTGGGCTTATTTTCGTAAATATGAATCTACTGTTTTAAAAATAGGTTTATCTTTCAAGGGTTTAATAAGATAGTTTGAAGGTATAGTTCGACTTCGGATGCACTATCGCCACACCAATTTCCTATGTTCCGATTTGAAGTATTTGGTACCCTTACCCGGACTGCATACTCGTTTACTGCTCTCTTATTTATTTAAAATAACACTAAACAATATCTTGGATATCTCTTTAAAGTCAGTGCAACTGCAACTAGCTAATGGTCTTATACTCATAAGTGGTTTTTGCAAATTTGATAAAAATCGCTCAAAATTTTCAATGATACTTAAAGCGACTGTTTCGTGGCTCTCGGTTTATCAATCCAAACAAACGGTGACGCTTGCAACTTAACAAGTTAACACTTTCCCTCAGACAAACATATTCTTAGATGTAAAAAGGAATTATGAAATATCTGCTGACGCAGTATTCAGGTTTCGAAACCATCCCATGCCGCGATCGTGGGCAGATAATTAATAAACTCAAATAAAAGAAAAAAGCAATAAAACGCACGGGACTTTGAGACAACTGCCAAGACATTTTGATGATTAAAATTAACAACTCGGCTAGCGAAAATAAAAATCATGTTTTTCTAGTATTCCGTTGGCAAAATATAGCAAGACAGCTGCGCTCCGCTAAGCGATGACTTCAACCCAACGACTTGCTTTATCATAAGATCTTAAAAAAATAACGAACATTAAAAGATGTCGGTTCCGTTCGTTCCCTTTATATCAATTCATAACCTGCTTTCACAACGACAATCCACTTGGCCCAGTGGTGAATATAAAGATTTGCCACGTAGACGATTCAATCCCCGGGCGAGCATGTAAATTTAGAAGTAAGATGCGTACGATCTTTACATTTTACATGTTTACAATATCGATGGTTATCATATTTAATACTGATAAAAATGGTATATATATCCTTAACCTTTAAAAATCTATACGTTTATAGAAAATTCCACTATTATCTCAACTAATTTATTGATGTACAACGTCTAGTGTTAACCTAAAAGGTTGCATTTCTTATCGTTTTGTACAACTTTATATCTGTTTGCAAATTTATTCATATTTGTAACTTCTGTCGATTCTACGACACGACATATGTACTTACTAATAAAACGGTAGCCCATACATATTGTGTAATATAATATATACCTAAGTGTAGAGTGTAATACTGGAATGACATATGTTATGTGTTTCTACAGGCCCTTCAGATATATCGCATTAAAATGTTTTGAGACAAACTCAAAACATTTAAATGAGAAATAACGCAGTCTGGGGAAAGAGTATTTAAAATTTTGAGAAATGAGATCAGCGGTTTGTCTCTCAACTACACCATTAAAACTTCCAAGAAGTTTATTTTTGCTACCTACATTTGATATCACTTTATATTTATATACAATAATGACGCACGTTCAGAAATATAACTTATATGAAACCGGGCAAATTACGACGGATTTTTATAACAGCCGTCACTCGCCAACGTAATATAATAAGTTGTCATATAGTCTTCATTCTCTTTATAGGACAGAATAATAACTCATAATTTATCTTCACTTTTAATTTATTGAGTATAGTCTACGACAAAAAGACAAGGTACGAGTTCTGGAAAGTCTTTTTATATTCTTTAATAATGGCTTGAAAATGAAAGTACTACGGAAAAATACTTATTATTTTTATTTTATTTTACGTAAATAAAAATAATACCTTTAAAAATTATAAATCGTATCATAAACGCTTTGGGGCGTGGGGCTACACTCATAACCCCACACTAGGATTTTCTCCTGTGTCGTGGGTGCCATGGACACACAAAGACAAATACACAAACACCCAGATCCAGAAAAGAAATTTAACCTTATCATTCAGATGTATTTCTGTCCGGGGAGCGAACTCGGACCCACAGCGTGTCAGACCGGTATGGTGAGCGATCCAACACGTGTTTCGTCGAATCATGTATGTCCAGTAGTGCAGATCTATTATCTAAAATTTATAACAGTTTACCAAAACATGCAGCGTTCTCATAAAAGAAACAACTGGTTTGAATTATATATACTTTTTATTATTATATATTATAAAAGTAGTATACGAGCATGCAGCAGTGCTTCCAACCTGTAGCCAGGCAATTATCGTACGTCAGTTGTAAAATTATCGTATTTTGAATTATTTGGATCAAAATTATCGTACGGTACATCCAATTTGATACCCAAATAAAAAAATGTAATCTATCTTCGTAATGAAAATTATCGTACGATTATAGTGTACTATTGTACATCCTACGTTACTATGAAATTAACGTACATTTACGATAATTATAGTACGTTTGGGAACACTGGCATGTAGTCCACCGGATGGTAAATGACTAATGCCGTTCATGGACTTGTGACAAACCCCATAAGATTAGAATCCTACCTACCTATCCTACCTACTTAAAACGTCTTAAGAAATTATATTATAGATAGCCTGTAAAATAGTTAATTACTAACAATAGATCAATAGAACTGCTGGAAGAAATTTCATTAGAAATAAGCAGTACCTTTGCGCAAGATGTTATATATAAGCTTTATGCATTTCTGTAAGTTCTATGTCCATAAATAATAATAAGAATAGTTCTTATTATTTATCAATTTCTCTATGAATTATTACTGAAAACTAACCATTATTTTAGTATGGTAGTAGACTGCTGCCTAATTCATAATCATTTTAAGAGAACGCCCAGTACAGTTGACGTTGTCGTATTAATATCAACTGTTAAATATTTGCACTAAGCGTATAGTAAACTCAGAAGAGAAGAAAATTAGTATCAAGTTCAAATTATTTTAATAGTAGCGTTATCATTATAATTTATTATCAACATCCATGCGTGTTGCGCCACGCTCCGCGCAGGGCGCCGGCGATGCAGCCACGTTGCACCGAAATAGACGTATTGCACAACTTATTCGCATTGCATCTCGGAGCATTGAACTGCTGTCCTAATCTCACTGTAGCTCGCCCAGCCATCAGTGCAAGTGTTTTTATTGCCAGGGCAACACCGCAATTGCATCTATTAGTTAGTTGTCCTTACAGAAAGTCCTGTAAAAGGGAAATCGTAAAAGATCATCCGGAAGAGCGTCATGAGTACGCTTAACATTGAGGGTATGCCATTGCACTCAGATTTCAGCCTATAAAAGTGTTACGTAACCAGATCACCGGATTTTCTAAGTAAGTCCTTTTTGTTACAGTCCTTCGCAAAGCTTTCGATGGCTTCGACCACAACCGCTCGGGCAGTATCCCATGTGATTTCGTGGCGGACATCTTACGAATGATGGGGCAACCTTTCAACAAGAAGATCCTTGAAGAGCTCATCGAGGAAGTAGACGCTGACAGTGAGTAATGCCATCTGTTTAATCTAATTCCAATGCAATTTAGATCAGCCCAATTCGTAAGTTTTCTTGGGTGTTAAATTACCCGGTCGACTAAAATATCTCTCGATAAATATTTAGTATTAGCTAACAGCGCGTGGGAGAAATCAGGTTGCTAGTGCTTATCTAATAAATTGTCAACATTTCAGAATCTGGCCGTCTTGAATTCGGTGAATTCGTGACTCTCGCTGCCAAGTTCATCGTTGAGGAAGACGCCGAGGCTATGCAGAAAGAGTTGAGGGAAGCATTTAGGTTATATGACAAGGAAGGTGAGTAATATCATAACTGTCATACAATATTATTTTTAGATTTTTTTCCATCTATATATTCTATGAGCACTTTTAAGTCTTAGACAATGTTTTTATTCAAGTTATCTGAGCTGAATTCTAACATCGTCAATTATTGACGTCGAGGTATTCTGTGCTGTAGGCGCTTTAATGCTAGTTGTACCAATTTTAGCTTACCAGTATTTATTGTTGGAGTCGCACGTTAGTAACGACTCCAACAGTAAATACTGGTTTTATATATAGTTTTATATATATGTAGCAAACCAGAATGCAACCTAATTAAGGTACCCACTTTTGCCTAATGACATTGTTACAAATAAATAATTAATAATTATTGTTAATCAACTCCAGATACGAATTATCCTACCTGGAGTCAACCATAATTGCGTTGTTACCCCTGAAGGCTAAGTTGGAATGCCTTGAATAAGTTTATGTCGCTTACTAAAGCCATCAATACAACAGTCAGGATACAGCAGCGTTTAACACTGCTTTCATATGACAGAAATAGTAGTGACGGCGGCCTCAGAATTTGAGCTATGATGTTAAGATTCTAATGTGTATTTTCAGGCAATGGTTACATTCCCACGTCGAGCTTGCGCGAAATCCTCCGTGAATTGGACGAGCAGCTGACGGAGGACGAACTGGACGGCCTCATCCAGGAGATTGATACTGACGGCAGCGGCACAGTAGACTTTGATGGTAAGTAACAAATACTACTCATATTATGCTAAATGTTGCCTCCAATAATATGATTATACCGTGGGCCTGGGTAAAGCTTTCTACATATAGAACACTCATGATATTTTCTGTATATTCCATGAGTGACAGTGTCTATGTCTATGCTTCTATGCAATCACTTGCTGCTACGCGAAAATATAGTTTGCTAAATCTTAACATTTTTTTTAATTCTGACCAACACACTTTACTTCAAAATTTTGGAAACATTCAGATTAACATTGTCCAATTTATATCCTTAGGTACTTGCCTTATATTAATGTAATAGGAAAAAATGGAATAAGCTTTGTATTAATTACTAAATTATTGTTTCAGAGTTCATGGAGATGATGACGGGAGAATAAATATCTATATACAAAACTTTTTTACTTACGTTTAATTTAAGCAATATCTATTACATTTCGGTACTTCAACCTTTCGAGTCTGGAACATTGGACAAGATAACAAAACACGTATACTTAAAAGTATTATGTATGTATTGTACAAAATAATATTTTGTTCACGTTTAATTGATGTGTGTGGCTGAGTAATGTTTATATTTACTTATTAATAAATCTCTTATTATACTTTGATACATCTTTAAATAGACAAATAAACTTTAACTATTTTTACATTTTTGTTACAACCTGCCCCCGGGAACTTAGCCGTGACTGTCTAGAAAACATCTAAAGATTTGTGCGAAGATCTGTGAGAGATAAAAATAATGGATTCTCTGTTTTTAAACCGGACGCCAAATTGTCCTAGATAATTTTGATGGCATAAAATACAGAAATTTTGGCCGCCAGCCAGTTACAAGTAATGGGTCTATTTAAAATCATATTCTACGGTTCAGAATAAAATTTGTTTTACGCGTCTTCAGACGCATGTGTTGTGTAAAATAAAAACACCCATGAATATTACTTATTTATTACTGAGTAATTCTTTGATCGTTGAATAGTTTCACTTGATGTTATACAATTTGCGTACATATTTTCTCATGCCTCAGAATAACAAAGAATTCAAAGCGCTCAGGAATGCTGAATTATTTTTACACGATAGATAGGTACAACAATATATTTAAAATAGCTTTTATATGCTGTCTTGCGTTTTATTTAGTACGTACTACCCGTAGGTAGACGACATTATTATCAGATGCTATTATTTGAGTAACCAGATCCTTCCAGACTTAAAGCGAGTGTAATAAATAAAAACGTATACAGTTATGCTTATTTTAGCATTAAATCGTTTGGAAGGAAAAGTACGTTCAGCGTTAGAGATTAAAACTATCTAAGAAGTACAAATTACAAATTAAAAACTTTATAGTTATATCATACAAGTAATATGGCGACGAATAATTTGTATTTACAATTATTTCATTATATCAAATTAATCTCTCAAATAACTTAAAAGTCTACCTAAAACGTAGACTCAACTTAAAAATAAACATAATTAAAAATATTATTGGAATGAAAACTAACGGTATGTATTCAGATAATCATGATTACAAAAATATAGTTACTTCATCAATTAAGATATGGTGCATGACGGAAAGTAAGGAATAAACTCACATTCAACAAAGTACTTTTGTAAAAACAAAACAGTCAAAAATAAAATAATAAATCTATGGCACTGCCAGTACAGCGTATATGCCAAAAGTGCACGTATAGAGAAGCTGATTACAATTACAATACTGCAATAAAGTAAATAATGACATAGATATTTTTTGTTATTCAATGATGTATAGCAAAAATTTAATTGAATCTCAGCTTCACTATAAATGCACCTTAATTGCCTAAGTCAGAGCATACCAAACTTATTCATTCACAGAGTGAATGTATCCTTGGCATACAAAATCAATGACAAACTATTGCATGCCGTATGTTTGGGCTTTTGTGGGGAAGTAATGACTCTGACATGAACCTGAAAAGTATATTTACTTCCAAGAAGAATGCATTACATGTAAATTTCGATATCAAGTTACAATACGGTACATACTTCTATTTATTTTGTTCCAGTGTACATTGGACTAGCTTGTTACTAGATACTAACACATAAACAATAGGTACCAGACGTAGTTATAGGTTATACGTAAAACTTGTTTAGAGTTATTCCATTATCCAATACTATCCAATCTCCGTGACCTCACGCTCTGTTAAGATTTTCTTTATAATATGTAAATAGCAAACGAGCAGGCAGCCCACCTGATGGTAAGTGGCTTCTGCCGCCCATGGACATTTGTAATCAATCCTAGGTAAGATCAGTCTCATCTAAGGTAAGCCACAGACGCGTTGCCCCTGAGGATTAAGATGCAATGCCTTGCAAAATTATATCTCCCTTACCACACCCTTCAGACCAAAACATAACAGCGCATAATACTGCTGTTATTAGGCAGAAATAGCTGCCCGCTTCTGCCCCCACCTCTTTATATACGCCCATGCCTACATGAACATGGTTTAGGCACAACTACCAAATATTAATAATAGAATACGCGTACTAACTAAGAATATTTTTAAGCTAATTCAGCTCCTGAAAATCTTAACAGAAACGTGTGTAACCACAGGATAGATAGTAATGGGGCTAGACCTGACTTGAAGTAGCAAAAGGTACACATTAGCAGCAGATACAATTACAGTACCTATCACAATGTCATCATTGTACCGCAGTTGATGGCACGATTACAATTATACCATGAAGTGACATAATCCGTGATACACAAATGCAATAAATAATACGTCGCGAGCAACACAATCACGTGTTAGTGCTATTTATTAATTTAAAAGTCAATAATAAAATTCATTGGTAACGCATTTAACAACTAAGCTTTATGAGTTTACAATTAAACGATAAGACTAACTACGAAGTACTTGAAATAAGTCAGTTAATTTTCGATGTTATGTACATTAAAGGAAATCTGTTAGAATCTGGACAACGAGTACTAAAAGCCTTCTACATAAGTTTATAGCGAAGAGAAACCATCTGTCTAGCTTATTCTAGTACATACACTTTTCACAATCGTATTAGCTTCTTGGCTTCGGATAGCTAAATTTATCTAAGATTTCGTAAAAGACTACCTACGGATGAGATCTCAATTTAAACTTAAGAGTTTTTCCAAACGTCCTTCCCCTGTCAGAAGTCATATTCAAAGCTAATCATTATCACATTTTGTTAAAACGTTTAGAGTTACAATGCAAATAATTGTTAAACTGTATAAACTAGCACATATGTATATTATATTATGAAACGACATGCGTTCAGTTGTCACTTACCTAAACTTTTGCAACCAGGAACCAAGTAAAATATATTAAATAACTATACAAAGATACACATACAATGATGAATATGTTACAAAAAGATAAAAAAAAGTAATTTAGCTGGCTAAGTAACATGATTCGGCTCACAGTTTAAACTTTAAAATAAGAGAACATACAAAAGTTATTCGTCACATATTAGGCTGACCGCCCATTGGGTACTATCGCTTGAGCGATACCTATGGTAGCTTTAGAAGCTATGTCCGCTTAAGTGACTAAACAGTTGCTTAGACCGCTTGCTGCTCGACCAATTTATCGAGCAACCAACGACACGGTATCTCTCAACTGTTGACCGTTTATTCGTCTGTATAGATACATATGTTACTTAAAACTAAATAGTCGCCGAGTAGTTTGACAATAGTTTTGCCAGTCCCGTTAACCAGTACTCAATCGCTCAAACTACCAGTTACTCAAACGATAGCAGCCAATGAGCGGTCATCCTTAATCAACATTACCGCAGCGATATTATATTATAATATGTCATCATACTTATAAAATTCGTTCATTCACACAACACAAAGTTACTTACTACATGAAATTATGAAATGGAATCATAATGCTGGTCGAATCGCGAGGTAATAGTGAGCTATACACGGTGCTATTAACATATACGTTTATACTATTATGCAGTAGGTACTTGTCTAACTATAAGTAGTTTTATGAATACTGTTTACGTAAATAGATCTTCGTTCCTTGTAAATGGTTGCGCCTTTAAGGCATATCCAAGCGGTCCATTTTCAATCATCTCCTTAATACTCTGAAAATTGAATTAATATTTGTTTAATTAACCAGTAAATGAAAGGAAAAGAAAGGACTACAGCAATATTGAATTATTGTGTGTCTCGTGAAGACTGTGGTATGGGAAGGACACATGTAGGAGAAGTTTCAACTGGGCCTTCAAGAATAGCAACGCATCCTGTCTAGCAACCCCATCTTTTTTTATTCTAAAGGTACCCGACGCCGTGAGAGCAACGCCGGGTTATGTGGGATTTTTCTACATTTAGGCTCACAGACCCCGGGGCCGTCCCCAGCGCTATATGGGGCCTCCATACAGCGTTGAGGACCGGGATCTCCAACGGAATGCTACCGTCTCCTCCAAGCGCGATGCCCTTTTCGGGCTCTTTCCCGGTGAGCATT
>DWTU01003622.1:0-10252 GCA_018251515.1 Cecropterus confusis
GATCACGAATGTAGCTTGTCCTCAAGCGAATTTAAGGCTTTTTTATTATTGTGTATTTCGCATTATCTCTTCATAAACATTTCTATTTATTATGTTTTATATTTCTTTCCAGTAGAAACCATACAAACAAGTATCACTTTAACTTTAGTTACGTCCAACTAGCCGTAGTGTTATACAGAAGTGAGACACCAAATCACATCTTTCTATATACATATGTTATTGAAAGTTTATCATTATGGACTTCTAATTTATCATACTTAAAGAAATACACGTATGCTATTATTAAACTAAAAGAAGATACAAAACGGATGCTTTCAATTTAGTCGTTAGGACATCAATTACTGAACTCGTAACAACAGTACGGGACGGTTACAACAATAAATATTTATTCATCCTTCATCTTCATACATAATATGTCTGTTGACTTACGATGGCGTTTTCTTTATTCATATATAAATCTTAATAAACGGAAAATCAAGAACAAATTGCTACTTTTAAATCGTTTCGGCTATTTCATCTGTCACAGATGTTTCTTGCGCGTAACTATGATCATTCCGTAAACTCATAAAAATCGTAATGCTATCAACAAGTCGGTCCAAACATGCTGACCGGTAACAGTCTAAATTTTACTACCGTCTGTTACACATGCCACATCAGATTGATAGATGACGTCAAATATACGATACATGAGTACATGTATACATCTGTTTGAATTTTTTAATACTCAGATTACGATTTACGGATGTAATGAACACCCTTTGCGCTGGTTCGGATGAGTTAGCACTGGTCATCATGGCTATTTCTCACGCAATGCAATAGGGCATAAATATAGGTATTCATGGGAACGCAACCACTCGGAGAAATTGATGATATTTTCATATTTGTCTTAGAGAAATTTCGTAGAAATAGAGCGTGATAAAACTTTCCGTTCGTACTGTAATCTGTAACTGTAGGCAGACATAACACTGCACACCTTAGGCTCATAGCAAAATATAAACTCTGCTATATTCTGGTATGAAGAATGAAAGTAAAAGCAGTACATACAATACAAGAAACATTTTCACATAGAACAACAGGAAGCGGTCACGACGGTGACTAGATAGAGATTGGAGTGTCATGTATTAGGTGTTGAAAGACATCCATTGGCAACTGTACTAAATCATTGATGGCAGTAATGTCTATAATTCAAAGAAAAAGTTAAAATCGTCTAAATTATTAGTTCGCTCATCAGTTTATATACTCTTATATTCATAACTGTTTTTTTATAAATCTTGTACTGTATCTCATGTACCAATTTCCATTACTCTCGAGGGTATCAAATGTGTGATATGCTCACATCGGTCATGGACAGAGTATCAAAGGTTTGACATGGTCACCTAAATCTAATTTCAAAGCTTACCTCATAGCCTCAGTAACGGATGGCGTAATGAGTACCACAGCTGGGTACGCGGATCCAGCGCGGCGCAGCGAATGCGCCAGCACCAGGGCCCCGAGACCGTAGGAGTCATTTGTGGCTAGCGTTACCCATGCTCGGTCTGGAAACAAGTGAATTGTGAAGATTTCGAACAACAGTTTAAACAACATTAAGGATCCTCTTTTTCCTATTTTATTTTTAGTGTCTCGTATTCTTGAGGTTTTGTCCTAGTCCACTTCTAGTTAGTAGTTTATACTTAATATAAAAAGTTAGTGCAAGTGAATTTTATCCCTGGATATACTTATGTCAACACCACTTATACTTATGTCCACAAACATTTTACTAAAATTGCTATTTAAGTAACAAAAACTGAACCACTCTATTTTAAGATATTACATATTGGAAGACCAAAATGAAATGTGTATATCCATAAGAGAAAATTGAGTGTCTAACAATTCAAAGTATTTGAAAAATCTAAAATTACGCGACTTTATCCTGGAGAAACACATTTATAAATATATGTAGTTTAAGCTTGCAATGTATTTGGCAACTATCTCCTTCCTGGTTGTATTTTCATTATTATAAAATTTACCGCTCACTAACACCTGCCACATAGTTATTAACTACATGAGAACATTAATTAGAACCAGTCAATGAATTTCACAGGTGGATTTACCACCTACGATTGTTAGGAACACGACTTAGGAACTCCGATGATGTTAACATTTTTCAAATAATTTTACTTTGACCTATTAAATTATTTTTTAGTCGTGTTAACGGGAAAACTTGAAAGTGAGTGGGTAACAAAATCAATTTCTAACAGCTATATAAACGTTGGCCAGAAAGCAAAGCTGCGAAAGGAAAGTTGTTCAATACATAATGTCAATAGAAAACCACAACCGGACACAAAAGGATGAATTCTAGGCTCAAGACTCCAGAACAAAATAATATATTCAGTAGAATTTAGCACCAGTTACTTAAGACGGTAACTGTCTAGACAACACAAAATGAAGCTAACAACGCTAGGACTCTCCCATCTTTCTTTTTTAGATCAGGTTGTAACCACAGAACATTGAGATAGCTAATTAATGTTTTAAGTTGTTTTAATCTTAGGAATACTGTTAGTCTGGGTTCAGACTTATCGATGCGAAAAAAAGATAAGATCATAAAACTTTCAACATTTCTTTAACATCTTTCCATGATTGATAGAGTAGTAGTATTTATATTTACTTTTATTTAGTAGTAGTAGTATTTATCTAGTTAACATACAGATTTATGTATCGGATGAATAATTATTCGATACACCACGAAAATTATTTCACATTTCCACCACTTGCCAAAGACGTAAATAACTAAAATAACTAAAATTGTACTTACGAATGATGTAAATTCGTAATTTATATTTTAGCTCTGTGTCAACGCTTTGTTATGAAATGTTTAGGGAAATGCGCAGTTTACTAGTTCTAAACAAGATACTGCGTAGGTTCGTCACCGTCCACATGATACTAATTTCGTTGGCACGTGGTGCAGCGCTTACATTGGCATCATTGATGCCCCGACTAATACTCTGTGTCAATAATGACTCGTCGAAATTGAAAACCTAAAACGTTGTCTACGAATATTTATTTATAAATAAAAGCGAAAAGATTTTCTTAAGTAATCATGGCACAACCTTAACTATTGGACATAGGTTTATAGGTTAATTTGAAGACATCCACTAAGTAAGGATTTTTTGATGTTCCACCCCTAAAAAGTTCAAAGTTTGCAGTAATTTGTATCACAGTCTGCGCAAGTGAAGTCGCGGGCAGCAGTTAAATTAAAAACAATATATCAACATGAAACTTGCTTCGGTTCGGTTTGGATTAGTTTAGTTTCTTAAATTTTATTCCAATTGAATCCTTTCTCCCCAAGCAAGCAAGCTGTTTTCTGAAGTAAACCGAAGAGAGAATATGTGTATATCTGGCATAGATAACATGCTTTAAGCAATTACGTATTTCACATTGAATTGAAATGTAGATAAAATACGAACATGACATAAATGTTGTGTTTTCTTATGAAACATTTACGTGAATATCGTTCGGCGCCCCAGCCGCGTAGGCCATCACATAGTGCCACCATGTAATAGACAAGTGCCGCACGTTCTGTTCCAAAATAGCGCGACACAAATAAAATTGAAAATAAAACTACTGGATAGCGTCAGATATTCGGTGCCGGGAGCGTAGACGCCTATGCATTCCACAATTAAATCGGCAATCAGTCTTCTGTATCTACGTACTGTTGACGTCGTTCTTAAAACACCCCCACGCATTTAACATTAACAATTTACAAAAGCTCCTCATACATCATGAGCTTATTATTAAATATTACACCATCCCTGACTTACAAATCGATAAAACATGCATTCTTTTCAGTTTGTTGAACGGTTGCATCAAATTACAGTTTTCTGTTTGTTTAAAAAATGTTATTGCCATATTCTTTAGACTATATGCTCATCTTTATTCACTGAACAGTTTCGACAAAAAAATATACACCTAAATTAAAATGTCTAAATATTTACCCACCTGTGAAGAGTTTAAAGATTGATCGTAACTGCAAAGTTGGCGAACTGATAAACAATGCGATAGGAATTATTCTTCTATTAGTATTTATAGCTATTGTTGGAAGAATTCAATTTGTCCCATATACGCGCAAATGGGAATAACGAATTCTGATTCTTTTATAACATTATTCACTAAATACCTTTAGAAAACATTATTATTCTTACCACAAACATATGAAAATATACCTTATAACACATTCTCTATTATAAATAACAATTTATTAATCTTTAATTTTACATTAAAATTACATCCTCGGATGAGATAAGATGATAAAAACACAAATTTAGCTGTATATAATAATCATTATTATCAATAACTTGTTTGAAAACAGTAATGAAACTCTTTTAGCTCAGGATATTTCGTCAAGTCCCCGGTCTATTTTAGTGTCCAGATTTGCATAACATGTTTATTTTTACAAAAGCTTGATAGTATTTTACTAACGAGTAAAACATTCAAGGTTTATTTTCCTAAATGTGCGAAGTCCAGGATGTTATTCCAATTTTACTGTCTACCGTTGCTGTATATTTAATAATTTTAGATCGGACACGTTAACGTCACAACGTAGTCCAATAAAGCACTCGAGAGTCGAGATTAGCGGCGCAGGCGCAGGATCAGATGCTGGTCGGGAGTCGGGAGCAATGTCCCTGCGGTTTCTATTTAGGTGCGGCCGGTCCGGCGGGATGGAACCACGCGGGCAGTCGACCGCTTAACGGAATAAAGGAATGCAATACTGATGCATTTAGTTTTTCAAAATGTTGGACAAAAAAAGTTACGTGCTATTCGTTGAAGCAGAAAAATTAACCAATCTGTTAATTTACTTTCTAAATTCGTGTGTGCCGCTCACACGCTATAACGGCCAAAATGCAATTTGTCATGTTATCGTTAGCTTCAATACCACAGCGATTACTAATAAAAGTAATAAATTAATTTTCATGCTGTGGTCAGCGAGAAAGCAGATAGGCATATTTTTTATGAATACCCGAATGTATTCCTAAGTAATTTAATTGAAGTACCTATCCTATCCTGTTTATATTATCAGAATTATTATATTGATATTTAAGATTTAAATTAGTGAAAATCACGTGTAGAGGTCGTTAAATTACGGTGCTAAACATTTTTCATGTACGAGTGATAATTTTTACAAGTCTTCTTATCTTATTTTTCATAGACCTATCAAAAAATAATTCAATTTATAAAAATAGACCATAAACGATATTAATGCAAAAAGACTGGACATTCTGGACATTTTTATACTTAACAAAACTCATCAACTTGTTTGATGATGAAATTTGTATGTAAAATATATTTTGTAAGCGCCAGTGTTACAGCCACAACCAGGTCGGATAAAATTTGCGGCTGAAATCTAATATCCGATATCAAGCCACAACTGTCTTAAAACAATAACATAGTATATAATCGACAGGTTAATTAAATAACGTTATCAAAAATGCTGTATCACACTAATTACTCAAGTTTAATAAATATTATTGTACCGACGTATTTACCCATCTCGTATCGACAATTTATAAAGGAAAAAAAACTATGAGAACAGTTAAACGAACGGATATACAATATATATTAATTTGATTACGTGTGATATATGTTTTTCTTCCTCTATCGATCGATACGTATCCTGTCATTATTTTTACTTTTAAAGAAAAGGATCAGCTGGATAATAAAATCCATGGTCAAGAGCGTTGCAATTTTATTAATGCTGATAACGCATAATACTGATAGAAACTGAGTAAAGACACATTAAGGCTGATAGTGTTAGTATGTTTACAATCGGGTAGAATTTAATCTGATAACACGAGCGTAATAGTGATTCCGTACTGAGAAACTAATTCATGATTTCCAGTTACACCACGAACAAGATCACATAATATAGGTGTAGGATGGCGTCAATGTAGATTAAATTCGAGCTGTTCAAGGTTGAACTGGTTTATATCGGGAGAAATTTTAGAAATTCTATAGGTACATGTTTTCTGAGCCAATATCCAATTTCTATTATATACTATCTATCGTAAATTAAAGTGTTGAAAAGTTGATAGTGTCACCTACACTATCAACTTTTCAACACTTTAATTTCAATTCAACATCAGTCAATTCAATCCATTTATCATTCATAAATGGACTGAATTGACTGAACTTCTTCTACTTCTTTGCGATGTAAATTGAACATTAACATACTTATGTAACGAAATCAATAGGACGTCCTTCAAATTACAGTGCCACTAAAGCAATTTATAACATGGGATCGTTGTTACACTTCTTGCATAGCAAAACTTGAAAAACATCATTTCACCGGACTTTCTAGGTTACAGACTCCATACTGTTTAACCTGTGTAACTTTAGTTTATTCAAAAGTACAGTAGTTAAAGTTATATATTCACACAGTTTCATGTAGTTCACATATTAACTACAATAGCCATAAATTGTACATTTTCCGGCATGACAAATATGATGTTATAAATTTTCAAGTACTTATTGAATTTTGTTTATGTAAATCTTGACTCAATGAAATGAGGGAAAACATTTAGGTTTTAAAACGTAATAATGTAACGAAAACAGAAATTGCTAATTATAAAGCATCGAATTTTATAGAGCTGTAAATAATCTTAATTCTTATTTCAATGATAAAAAAGTATAACATTTTAAATCTACCCTTAATTATCAATGATAACCCCAGAACAAATTATAATTTATCACGTTATAATAATGTGAAATATAATACAATTTTACATTTTTTACGAACGTTTATTTGATATTAATATTATTATTTATTAAATAAGTAATAATTAAAAACTGGAAAGTTTGGGACTCACTTGACATTATTAGGCCGGGTGTAGTCTCGTGCGTGACAGTTCCAGTCACCTTCAATATGTCACGAACTACACGCGCTCTTCGCGCAGCACTAGCAAATGCACGCAACGTGCGCGACCGAGCGACCGCGACCCCCTCGCGGCGCCGGTAGCACGCACACAAGCGCAGATAACATCAATACAGTAAATAGCCACTCACACAAACATTATTATCACATGCTACTAAAATACATTATTTGGTAGAGGAGAAATATAGCTCATAGTTAGTAAATTTCCCTGGCCAAATTTTACTAAAAAGCGACACTAGACAACATATGCAATATAAGCAACAATAAGAAATTTGAGTTTTCCATTTCCTTCCAAAATTATAACTTCACAAACCTGGCAACTTCGTCGAAATCAGCTGTGCGCTGGGATCGATAGATGTCGGTGGGTGTCCCTTTATTTTCGATGCCGTATATAGCATAACGGTATCCGTAGTAATATTACTCAGCTCAGCTACCCAATAGTTTCTTTCATGCGTACGGCAGATCGCGGTCTTCTTTGACAAAATTGTGCGTAAAGCCGGGTCGATGAACAAATTCGGCGCGAGAAGGATGGCTAATTATGCAATGCGTAAAATATTGAGGGACATTTGGAGATACAAATGCGTTAACATTTAAAAACGAAGTGTAAAGCTCGAAAATGTCGTGAATTGAATGAGAGCGTGTTGTGTTTGTTTTCCCTGTATCGGTGGAAACGATGGCCAGTTCTCCGACGAGTATAGAGACGCAAATAGACAGTTTCTTGGAGCAGTTCAAACGAAGTGCTTCCAAGGCTATGGAAGAGCGAATGGAGTGGCCCGATGGTCCGTCTCCTGGGGGTGTAGTCAAGTCCCGCAGCAGTTGCTTCGCCCTGGATGCTGCAGCTGGTAAGTCGATGAGAATAATAACTCTAAATCTAAAGTAGGTCTTCCGTTATTTTCACGTATATCCAAAGCCGTTTAATATACCACACTTTGTAGTTTATTGATAAAAATAGTGATAGTAATAATAGACACTTTAGCGTAATCAAAATACATGGAAATGTGGTGTTCTTACCTCAATTTTCGTAATTTTCTATTTTAACGTGGCGTAAGTATTATTTGTGACAGAAATTCAACCAATTTCAATCTTAAGATACGAAATATAACAAGTATTATTATCTAAAAGTATTGTTTTCAATTCTACAAACATATTTTACACGAATGGTGCATTTTATTATCTTCAAATTAATAATTAAACAGTCAACTAAAGAGAATGTAATGTAATCACGATGTTTATAAACAACAACAAAAATTGCACTTCGCACAATACACACAATACATAACTTCCGGCTATCTATTAAAATTTGACAGCAACTGCTTTTTAATGTTGGCAAAGATTTTTCAAAATATTAAAATTTTCTGCGCGGATCATGTGCTTCAGTTATCTAAAATGATTAGATATTGAATAAAATTATTTATTTACAAAGAGGTGTATTCTAAAAAGGGAATTTTTGGATTAAAATAAATTAAAATATCCTCAAATTCATAAAGTATTACATACTTCCGGCTAATTACGTTTGGAACGATATTTTTTTTATATTATAATCTTTCGAAAGAAATCATTGCGTGTGGAATCGGAGATAATTAAACTACAATTATATTAATACGTACGTACGTACGTATAGTACGTATAGATGTAGATTCTACGAATATAAATTCAGTATCATAGACTGATAACAAAAATAACAAATATTATCTAATGATGTATATAGCTAGTAATTAATTATTAACCACAATAATAATACTCAAACTATCCTCTTATTAGCGAAGGAGGAGATATTGAAAAAATGTGCGATCTATCATGCCACGTATCCAGTTTATTATCGCATTTGGAACAGAACGATACGGAAACGAAACAGGAACGGTATGTAGGTAATAGTTTATTACAAGCAAAAAGACCTGCTTTGTAAGAGTTTACGCGGTACTAACAGCAAAATTCACCAATTCTGTTATTGCTGGATCTAGCATAAGATCCCATATCAGTAAAGAGAGCTGAATAATTACTTACCTCTCGTCAAAGGGTTTGTTGAGGGCCAAGATCCAGTTTCAACCAAAACAGCACCGCCAATCCAATTTCTAACATGAAGCATTCCCTTTCGGTGGAAGAGTGTGGATGCCGGCTGAGTCATCTCTCAAGTTAATAGCGACGCATCTGTAATCGGCTTCAGGTATATAGGCTTCAGGTAGGTTCTATATGGAGTTGGTTACAGATGTCCATGACTTTATTATTTCAATTTTATAGAAATATAGAAAACAATCCGTAAACAAACGGCGTCGACAATTTATTTAAACGCGACCTAAAATGACCCATATATATCTCAAAAACTACAAATGGTATCTTATTTATAACATTATTCGTGAAATTTAACCCATATCTCAATAATTACAAACTACTATTTGTATCATTTTTCGTATACTCTTTTTTAAGTTGATATTGACTTTAAGGCTTAAGAAGCTTTAGAAATCTTTGAGGAATATATTTTAAGTCATCCAAAGAAACCCTGCAAGCTTATGTGCTCCCTTTATTTGTGATTTATCATCGATTATTCAGAAAATATAATATTGATTATTAAACAGGTTTTCCGTTCTTGAGAATGTTGAAGGCTTCTTTTAATGTTGCGCTTCCTTTTTTATGTTACAAGTATGCTTTGTAAAGTTCTTATGAATCTATTTACAGGAACCATTGAACTTTAGCCCTTAAGATATCAATATCAATAGAAACTAATACGTGATCTACTTCAAGTAGGTTAACGGTTTAATTTGGACTCTGTTACATACTCCGTAGTATTCGGCAGACTGCGTGTTCATTAAGTAATTAAAATTATATTACCGAAAAAGTATAAGTTATCGGTAAAATAATTATCGTTTTCTCCAATGAACTAGTCTGATATCAATACCAAATTTTGTCTGATTATTTTTCAGTAGTGCCTATAATTATGTAGCCATACGATAAGCAGATAGAAGAACGAAGGTAAATTTCCCAAGCAGGATGAAGTGTGTTATTCCTGATGGGAAACAATGACGCAGTTGGCATCTTGAGTAGTCGTAACGTGATGTACATTATTTGGCCAAATATACATTATTCGGCTAACCAAATTACTCATAAAACAAATAAGATGATAGTTTAGACTCGTAACGTTAAGGGGTCATCCATAAATTATGTCACACATTAGGGGGAGAGGGGGTCGATGAAAAGATCATGAAATTAGTGTGAGGTAATTTATGGATGGCCCCTGACAAAAATAAAAAAAAATAATGTATAAAAAAGTCCACCAGCTCGAAGCGATGAGTATATATAAAATCACTTTAATGTGTAACTATAATAAACGTACAAGTGGCAACGGATATGATG
>DWTU01003623.1:0-10251 GCA_018251515.1 Cecropterus confusis
GAATGATAAGTTTAGACTTCTGTTCTGGGTCTGGGTGTTTGTGTACTCGTCTTTATGTGTCCATGGCACCCACGACACAGGAGAAAATCCTAGTGTGGGGCTAAGCGGGTGGATAAGCGTTTTTTTTAGCGTTTTTTTATTGTTTGGTTGTAGGGTTAGTAAGTAGTTGTTTTGTGTTTTCTGTTACAACCATTAACTTACACAGATAATATTGGCCGTACTTTTGTGGTTCGAATTATAATAATTATTATTTTCAAGAAACTATGACGTCATCATTCATGAGTAGAAACAGAAATCATCAACGTTTGTGTTTCTATCATTGATCCATAACTAAAACTAGAAACCAACTCCAAAATGTGAAATTTCAATATAATATATATGCGGTGATAATCCATAGGATTGACCAAAAGAGTGGCAATGCATCTATAATCGGCTTGAGGTAAAACCCCTGTTCTTTGTAAAGCTTATTAAATGAGAGACAATAATCACTGGATATGCTGAACTGCACATTAGATCTACTGTATTTTTAATTTTTACTGTATATTGTAATGATAAAATACATTGTAGGAATCTACATTTCGCGATAACGTACTTTAAGCTAATAAAAGGGGATTATTTTATAATATTTATAATTTATTTCGAAATTTGATCGAGGATTGACCTATTTTATCGTTTACGTAAATTTCTCTTCTTTTTAATCTAATTATCTTATTTAATTATATTATTTCTTTCTTATCTATTACATTTTTTATAAATGTCATTAACGCTTATTTAATATACTGCATTTTTAAGTAGTAAACACTGTAATTTTATAATCACGTTCTGGATGCACTGGACTGCACGCTCGCTTGCTACTTCAATCCTAAACAAAAATCTATCGCGATAATAAACCATACACCAAAACATTTTAAAAATATTATTATGTAATTACAAACCAAATATTTCAGTAACATTCGTTGTTAAGATAAGATAAGTTTTGACGTGTCATGGAAAACACCGCGCTTCAAATGCAAACGTTTAAGGTACAAATATCCGAAAAGCCGTGTTTTCGGGTCTCATAATAATACGAGACCGAGAATCGTCAAGTTCTCGTTTACGTAATACCTGCCATTGTAACCACCTCCGTAGGTAAAAGCCATCCACGCTACGTCAGACACGGCCTTTTGTAGGTCTCCACAACTCTTCAGAAATACACATACTTTGAACGCTTTCAGACAGTTTCGTATGTCTCTTCGTGTTAATATTTGGGTTTGAATACGTTCGAAACGATTAAAAACGTCTGGGATCAATATTATAGAATTGATAGAATATTTGAGTAACCTTATATAGTTGGACCTAATAATAAGGAATACGGGCTAACTGCAGGAGTATTTAGTTAATGTGGATGAAATCTCATAATTTAGCGCAATACCTACATATTTTACAATAAAACCCTTGATATTGTAAGAGTATTTGGCGACTATCTGATCCTTCAGTTGAAGAAATTTAAAAACGTTTTTAATCAACATCAAACAAAATAAACAACGTTAACAATCCACCTATCTAAACTTGTAAAAAGTAATCTTCTCCAAACATTCAAGTTCCGTATTTCAGTCTCATAATAATATGAGACCTCCGAGAGTTGTCGAGCTCTCTTTTGCGTAATACCTGCCATTGTAGCGCCTTTAGATAATGCTACGTCAGCCACAGGCTCTCACTCCTAAAACATTCACGATATACAAAGTATTGTGGACAAATTTACCTCAGAATGTTTGCAGCTTAAAATAAGAATAACATAAACTTTATTTTAACTCATAGAGAATGTAGGCAAATTTCTGATAATATCCTATCTATTAGCTCTTAAAGTTATATACTATACACGTAAACGTACACGTAAAGTTAAATACTGTAAACGTAATGTACGTAGGCCTTCCCTTAAAAGGCAATATTGGTGTATTCACGACGTTTAAGTGCGTGGTGGTAACAGTAACCAAATAAATTTTCTGTCCATCTCCTAGAAGCAATAATTTTAGTCGCCTCCTGCCTTTTGCACTTTCTGAAGCATCATATCATATTGTCGACTGACTTACTTACTTGCATTGTACATATTTTGTATTAATATGATTTTTGAGGTGATATTTTCATATAACATTTTTATCAGCCGTCTAAAAGACACCCCGCTAGAGACACGAACAATATCCCCCGCCCCTGTAATTTTCAAGTTGTTTGACCTAGAAACTTGTAATCACCCACTAACACGGTCTACGGCAGAAATAAAAAATTGGGTATCGTTTGATATAAAACTTGTGAATTTATAAATGTGATGTCAAAATATTAAAAAAAAATGCGAAAAACATGCGGTTTCATGAAACTTTGCTCTGATTCTTCCTTATGTATTATATTATACACCGAAAAAATGTACTAATTGAACGTGTTTACAAAAATCGGATCTGTAGACAAAATTTCTTTGTTACCAATGAATTAAATGAATGCATTGGCTTTGGGCAATAGCCGAAAAAATGTGCGGCTATATCATGTACATAATTTGAAAATATTCGTTCTTATAAAACCATATTTTTTTCACCACCGTTCAGATATATCACATGTTACGTTCCAGCAACCGTGGCCTTTTGTGGTACATGCAGCTCTTCCACTTGACATATGAATATTAAAATCTTCTGTGATGTAGAAATAAAGTGAAGGTTCGCAAGATTGCATACCTACAACCGAGCATGATAGAACTAAATAAAAAATATTTTCATTTAACAATAAATCAACTACATGTCTCTTAATTGTCAAGTACTTATTTAATTGTCCTTATTATATCTATGCGTTTATAAGCCTTATCCGGTCATCCTGAGAAACAGGTTGCAAACTAATTATTCCAATTAATATAGATACCTAAATTTTAACGCTTACCTGTAACATGTTTATTATAAAGACAAATTGTGTAATTAGGACGATATTTTTTTGTAAAAGATTTTGCATAACCGTATATACTTTCTCTATAATTCGTTTCATTAAATAACTCGAAATTAATGCACAAACTAAAATAAATATATAGGTAAAAGCTTTGTAATAGACGAAAACAATAATATTTACGAATTATGTATATTGTCAAAGATAAATAATAAATAAATAAACTCTTTCTACACTCATAGCTCCACACTAGGATTTTCTCCTGTGTCGTGGATACCATGGACACAAAGACGAATACAAAGAGACCCAGAACAGAAATCTAAACCCATCATTCAGATACCTGTCTGGCCGGCGATCGAACACGGGCCCCACTGCGTGTCAGACCGGTATGGTGACCGCCGTACCACGTAGATCGTCAAAGATAAAATTCGAGTTGAAAATTGTCCATAGTTTTCTTCGGTGAAACGTAAGTTTAGTTTCATTACTTTTTATTATAGTAAAATTACGAACGTTGCGAAAGGCAACTAAATATAAATAACGTCTATTACTTCAAAACAAAATGATAGATGTGTCATATTTTTAACTTTTTAAGAAAAAATAAAATAATTGCTTTGTTCCTGAACTGCAGCCACTTAGAAAACCTACAAAGTGATATAATATTCCAATATTTTTAACATAGCGTTAACATAAAGTCACAGACACAGTAAGCGAATTACAAAAGTTAAGTGGCGTGACATAATACCAACCAGAGCTCTGAAAACCGCTGTTTGCATCAGTTCGTTAGTTTACTCAGACAGATTCGGTATCCGAATTTCAATTGAATTTTGTTTGAACTCGCACTACGTAGATACTTTTTGTAGTGAACTGAGATTGCCAACGTGCCTATTCAAATGTTTTCTAACATAAACATAGATTGATACGCTGAATATTGTTTCATCCAGTCATGAAATGGGAAGATAGAATCGAAGCCCTTTTAGCATAATAATTATGTCAAAAGTGTTACAAAAAAATCTTGTGTAAATCATTATATTATATACTTATATTCGCAATCTCGTTCAAAAATTACGTAAAAATTGAGAATGGTCCAAACATGCTTAAAAATTTACGTCTATATGATAATAAGTAAGCTGAGGAATATGCCACAAAGAAGCGACGTGTGCCAAGAAACACCTAACTTTCATCTAATTTCATACAAACAAACAAATGTGACGCATCTCGAAACATACAGAGAGGATTTAGAACGTTTCTGGATCTCGCATTACGCCCCTTCTGCTTGGATCGCGCCTTACGCCATGATATAAGTCACAAATTGTTACATTTGATGTTCTTGTGAAAGTTGTTTGTCGCGAAAAGTTTATTTGGGAAAAAGGCTAAAGTAATTCATCGTGTTACAGTCGAGAAATATGTCAGGGACGTGATCCACGTTTGATGACTTGCGACTTACATATAGTCGTATATGGTTACTTAACGTAACGATACGTTTCATAAATAATAATACACATTTAAATTTGTTTACCAAAGAAATGGTATAAAAAGTTTTATTTGTATTAATACAAGTAACCTAAATTAAAATGTCATGATTATTTAAAAAATATAAAGCATTTTTCCTATCTTCGTTCTTACTAAATTGTACTTGACCTATTTTTTTTTTAACTTGACGATTTTTACAGTGGCATGTGTGCACTTTAATCTAAATTAACTAATTATAAGAAAGAAAGAAATTAAAAAACGAGGAACACAGTGACAATAACTGCAGTTGGTAGATTTTCACCCGACTGCATCATTGAATCGTCTCAGTCTAGAGGTGGCATCGCCTATTCAATTTTATTAAATGACTTGTAAATATCACAAGAAGGGGAGGGATGGAACGGCTTTCTAATTATCATGACATAGTGTCATGGTAAAAGTATTAAATGAAAGCTGATAAAAAGACCATTATAAATATGCTCGTATATATTACAACACTTTTATAATAGTATGTTGACGCAAATCCGTAAAAACTGAATAAATTATTATAAAAATAAAATATCCGACTGCAAATTTCAGTTTATGTAGTCAGGTTTTTGTTCTCATAATAATTACTTGTTCTGTAATACTTATGCCCAAACAGCCCGCGGCTAAACATTTCACATTCTAATCAAATCGGTCAAAAAATATTTTTAATCATACAATACGTAACGTTAACGATATAATATCCATCCCTACTTTCAAAGGATAAACCCGTAAATACTGCCGTAACACCTAATGACAGAAGTCTTACACAAGCGGTGCCGTTGAAAACAGAACTGACGGTTGTATTGCCCCACTCAGCACAATCCATAACACCTAATGGCCGCGCTGTTTAGGTTTTTATTCGCAATCCTGATTTATCTCCTCATCATTACAGTATCGCGCCCTGAAAATTCGAGAGTTGAGTGAAATATTTTATGCGGGTCCGTTATTGGTTTTCGTAATACAATATTTTTACTGTTTAATTTTTCACGTTAATTTTTTATATTTTTTAAACGAACATCCAATTCACATATTGCTGCCCATACGTTAGATGTGACCTTAATTTACTTACAATTAAATTAGCGTCACCGATCCTCTTGGCGTTAAATAAATTAGTACGGAGCCATTAAGCCGCCGGGAATTTATTTCCTAATCTATTAGTTTAGGCAGTACTTTCCTAAAGTACGGTACACACACCGCACCTGCCATGTTTGACTAAACCAAACCGTCGTACGACCACTTACGAGATTTATGAGGTCAACCATTAATTTGACTAAGGAGTATACTTATCGTACGATTCCTAAAATTTCTTTAACTGTAAAGGTTTACGAGCCCCAAATATGGTCCTCATTAATCATTGATATTGGTGGTAAAACCCTAGAACACTGCTAGTTATTTAACTTTCGTTTAACGTGGGCTTAAAATAAATTCACCATTCTAAACGATAAACTTGATCCGACTATTGCGTGCCTAAAATGCCAGTGTTTCTAAACTGTCACTATTTAGTATTTACCAAAAATAATATTTTATTCTAGTCTCGTTAGTATTTGGAATCGTTGACTAAGCATTATGTGATTCTATCGTGTTTTGAATAATTGATATTCTAAAAGACATTAATGTGATTTTTGTAATATCATTACTCTTCTGAGCAGAGAAAAACAATCTGTTTATTGTAAAAGTAAAGTTCAGATAACTAAAACTCAGTTCACGCAAACATTCATATCAACTACTAAATGGAAATAAGTTTAAATAAAGAGATTAGTCATGTACTTAGTCAATGAAACGGCAAAATCCATTCCGTAAGCAACCTTGTCGCCGCGCTATTGCCTACTGTTTATAGCTTATGCATGTTCATTTCTTATATTATATCTTATGCATTGTTCTTTTCAGTTCATTCAACTCCTCTTTCAAAACAACCCGGTTAAACGGTAAATCGTAATAAAAACGCTATACATTAAAAATTTATATTAACTGTACTATCCTTTAATCCGTTGCGTATGGTGTCGGTCTTGAATGATACCGCTCACTCTGATCTTGTGAATGTCATAGGCGGAGAATCAGGAACAAAATCCAGAAGATGGGCAGTTGTGGTTTCCTGTGTAACACCAACCCACGGCACTTTCCAACACGCATGTCAGGTTACTGTTAGCTATAACCCGTATTATGGGAGGCCTATATCCAGCAGTGGACCTCAATAGGCTATTTTTATCGTTAAATTCGTGTTGAATTTTACAAAATAACATTGCAGTTCGTACTGTGATGCCAGTATTCAGTCATTCTTAACTATCTGAAGTACCCATGCTTCGCTACGGCACAAAAAAATAGTCGCCATCTTTATATAGTGCAAAATATCGAAATCATAGGTGATTTACCTTTGATGGACCAGTGGTTCTTGCGTGACTGAGTAACAAACAGACACACACCATCTCACTTTTATATATTAGTATAGGTATAGATAAAGATTACTGACATGTTGGGGCAGATCAAGAATGTTTTATTGAGTATGTCACGTTAGTGGAGGTAAAAATTACAAGTAAAAGACAAGAAAACGTTTTTACTCGAGGGAGAGAGTCACATAATTTTTAAAATTTCTCATACAACGTCAAATTTTTGAAAAGTATATGTGCAATTTTTTCATATGTGACCGACCGCTTTTCTAAGGGGGGCAGCTGCCCCCACCTGTGCGTATCTGGCTACGCCCATGGCAATATCCGCAGATAAAATTTTAATAATATCATGCTGCAGACGTCAGGAAAAAGGAAAAGTTGCAGGGATTAGCGGACAGTTTCGAGTAGTCGTTAACAATTCGTAACACGTAGTCGAAAACAGAATTACCGGCAGTGGCGAAGCGGGAACTATGCCAACTCTCGTCATATTAATGAGCGATGATTATGAACGTTAACTTATTACAACTCTCAAATCACTTAAACGGTATTAATAATAAATACGTCTGAAGCAACTATACAAGCTATGTTGAATAATTTACTAGAGTACCCCCGCGGCTTCGCCTGCTTTGGTCACGTTAACCACGGATATGTCTACCCCATCTGTTAACCCAAGTCAAAAACTATTAAGACTAACTACAGGATTCCAACTCTGATTATTAGAGATCTTATGACTCCACTGAGAGGGCCCCTTCCCTCTCGGGATGTGGCTGGCGACAACACCAGTGCAGGCCGACGTTGCCGGGCCGCGAATGTAATGCTAACGCCTTCTCGCTCCCCGGCCCCGAACGTCCAGAAAGGCCGCGGAGTTTTAGGTAAGAGTCCGACATACCCATTATACTCCCCCGTGCGAAAAGGGGCTCGATGAGAATTTCTTCGCATAAAAAAAAGTCATAAACCAATGTACTTTCAGCGAAATCTGATGAGCGTGAAAGAATAACAAACACACATACATCTTTAAAAACTTTTGCAATAATAATAATAATAATAATAGTTAGATTTGCGAATTTATATACTTTTATTTTAACATTTATGCATACACAATAAACACAAAACAAAAGAACTTATAGAACAGAACTGTACAAAGCACTTTTTATAATAGTTAATTACTTTACTATACTTAATTAAAGAAAGATATCGTACATAAAGTGCCTTTCAGTACGAGGTAATTAGAAATTCGTGAATCTCTTTTGTTAAAAGTTACGTAAATAGTAAAGCCTATAAAGGTATAGGCTACTTTCTACTCAAAATTGTATTTGTGTAAGAATTTTAAAAAAATATGTAGAGCCACTCGCCTCTATTTATAAAATAACTCGTAAAAATAAATATTTTCTACTTTAAGGAGACAATACAAAGGTACTGTAGCTATAAAACAATAGGTGATATACTTTTTACTTGAAACCCGAAACTTACGTCATTATTTTGATCTTAATGAAACTTTGAATGATTGTGTAACATTTTCATATATCAGTACACTTAAAAAAAATAATTTTACGCACTAATTATGGCATCTGCTGCATTATTGAGAAAAACAAGTTAAATATACACCAGTGTCGTGTATATTACTTATAAAAGGAAAAATAAACTGAGACCAATAGTATCATAAATTTTCAATCATCATGTGAGCTTATATAACGTGCCATTTTTACTATACAATAGGTATTGTAGAAAGTTCAACAAAAGCAACAACCACGTTTGCTAGAACGTGTCGCGTTCCAAACATAACTATTTCGGGTCGAGCAGACCGTACTTATCCTTTATCGTTTGTTTTTGGGGCAGCGTCCTTAGATGGCTTTAATATACTTCAATCCTATGACATTATTAAACCTTCGAGAGAAGGCAGCTCGTAAAAACAACAAAATCAAAAGTAAACGTAGGACACAAAGTAATCAATGCTAATTTAAGCTCCTCGAGTTATGACTTAACGACTGCGTTCAATAAGGATTCCTGAATAATTTTGTCCTTTAAAATAATTTACGTCGCTGTCTTCCTAAAAAAACGATCGCTATTAGTCGAAGAGAACAATCAATGAATGAAAGCGAACCACTACTTAAATTGTGCCAAATTTAAAGACGTTATTATAAAACATTTTCCGAATCGAACAATTGTCACTCGTTTAAAAGTTAAATTACTTCGGTCAGCCGTTTTTCTCGAGTCGCCTGAATAAAACATAAGACTTTTTAGCTGTCCTAATGAGCTGGGGCTCTTTGTTTTTCTTACTGACTGCATAAGTTGTGAATGAAAGTGGGATCAGCGGCGGTGTCGGGCGTCGGATCAAATCGCACTTCATTTGTCCGCGTCAGGCGGCCGCCCAACGTGATAGATGACAGCCCGGTGCCACGGCCGCTGCCTACCCGCCTTTTAATTGATACCGTCATTTTTGTACCGACCACCGCCACCGCCGCCGGTGCCACCTGCTACCCCTTACACTTTACGTAAAATTGTAATATTGAAAATCATTTTCTACTATCGCTAAATTATTTTGGTAATTTATATTTAAACGTCGTAATTTAGAGCTTTTAGCTTAATTGCCTTAAACGGCACACCTTATGCCTCTCTATTAAAATTATTGGATAACAATAATAATATACTTTATTGTACCCATAACTCTATTATAAATAATAAATAATATAATGCAGTTGACATCTTAAAGTAGTTGAAATCTTAAAATACAAAAACGGATTTATCGGTAAACAGCTTTTTTTCGGACAACTTTACGGAGCGGAGTTAAAGTGAGTATCAACAGAAATAATAGAAGGGATGCAAAATTCAGATTAAGGATTACTGTAAGGTAAAAGTTAACGAATAATGTAAAAGAAACTTACATTAAAACTAAAGCTAAAATCACATGTTTTTCTATAATCCTTCTTCTCCATTCGACTTATGTAACAGACTTAAAATTTTCATGTTTCAATTATTTTTGCCTCCACTTGGAGCTTGGATGTTTGTTGAAAATGTGAAAATGAAAAATAGGCATTATAATGTAGGTCGGAAGTAGATTGACTTTTTGCAGTCTGATTTAAAATCGCGTATCGCAGCGTCGCGTTGGCAATATTTGCTGGCACTGTGGATTATAATAACACAATCGGATGTATACTGCTTGCGAGCACGCTATGATAACAGATACAAGATATTATGTGTTATATGTACTTACGTTATACGTACTAAAATTACGTATGTAATTGGAATAACTTCAATTATCTATGTACTATAATATATGTGTTGATGTCAACTAACTGACAACAAACAATTAAAATGTGTATTTGGGTTAAGTTTAATTTGCTTTTTTAGCTTTTTAGTGTAATGAGTCTTAACTCTTCATCAAATCCTTATAAAAGAAAAAATGGAGCAGTGATAGCCGAATGGTTGAAACTCGTCCTCTCAATCGAGGGTACCGAGGTTCGAATCCCAGGCACGC
>DWTU01003624.1:0-10250 GCA_018251515.1 Cecropterus confusis
GACAGATTGAATAAGTATTAGCTTTTTAGTTTTTAACCGACTTCCCAAAGGAAAGAGGTTATCTAATCGTCGTGTATACATATATTTTTTTATGTATGTTCGGGCATAACTCCGCGATGCCGCCACCGACCAACACCATTGGAACGGCATTATATGCGGCTAGTTTCACAGTGGGTCCCATTTAATGAAAATTGAGTTTTTTTCGCAGTTTTCCCGGAAAATTGGAAACACGATTTCTTACAATCTCAAATAACTCCGGGGTTTCAGAACTGATTTCAATTTTTTATCTTTCAATTCATAGGAAATTTCATTACGGAACTTTCTTTCTTGGACATGGGTGTGATCCGATGGCAAACACTTCGGTTATGGGGTGAAGACCACCATCACTCCTCCTGGTTTTTAAATAATTTGGGATAACTCAGCTTTTACCGTTCCGATTCTCATGAAACTCGGAATGAATATTGAGTAACGTAGATAATATGAAAATAATATTATGAAAAATTTTACCTTCGACTCTTCGATCCTGATGATGCTCCCTGCTTCACTGCATACTGCTAGCCTAAACCATAGTTAGCCACATAGTGCTTACGGATATATAATAAGATTACTTAGCAGAGACATACCCTGAAAAACTTGGCCTTCAACTCCTCAAACCTTATGATGCAGGGGTACTTCAAGCCTAAACTATGGCAGCTGGCCATTTGTTACTGACAGATATGTAATAAGATTACTAAGCAAAGATATGAGATGAAAATTTTGACCTTCAACTCTTCAACCCCGATGAAGCAGGGTACTGCAAGCCTAAGTCAAAGGACTTACCCATTTGGTGCTTAGGGATATATAAGATTGCTAAGCAGAGACATAAGATGTCAAGTTGGACCTGCTACTCTTCAACCCTGATGATGCAGGGGTGCTTAATGCTTGAGCCGTAAGAATTAGCCATTTAGAGGTTACATATGTTTAATAAGATTGAAAATACACAATATTAAACAGAAACTAATCAGAGACGAGAAAGAAGTTCAAGTTCAAAGAAGTTAGCCATTTGGTGCTCAAGAATATATAATAAGATTACTGAGCGGATTTAACGGAAAAATTTGACCTTCAACTCCTCAACCCTAATGATGCAGGGGTACTTCGAACCTAGACCATAGAAGTTGGCCATTTGCTACTTACGCATATGCAGTAAGATTACTATACAGAGATTTAAATGAAAATTTTGACCTTCAACTCCTCTAACCTAATGACGCAGGGTACTGCAAGCCTAATTTAAGCCTGAGGATTAGTTTGAGCTGTAGTGATTTATATTGGATGCATTGGGTTAGGTTGGAACATAAAAGAAAACGCTAAACTAAGCGAGCATGGCTCGGCAGCGCCCTGCGAGCGGGTGCGCCCAGTTCATATAAATACATACCTAACCTTTATTTACCTTTATATAATTTATAAAAGTTTTATTAGTCATGGCTTAGGACTAAATCTTACATTTATGCTGGAAGTTGAACTTACGTTTGTATTTATGTTTCAATTTATGATTTCGTGTAAATTTATATTTACGAAATAAAATTAGTCACATTACATGAATACAATTATATGTTTATCATCACTAAAAAGCGTGAAAAAAATTTTTTTAACAAAAAATAAAAACCGATTTCTATGGCACAATAAAGCAAAAAATTATTTAAATATATGTTGGTTTCTTTCATAAACATGGTGCATAGTTCTGAAGTCGGCTATAATATCAGAATAATAAAAATCACTACGTGATGTGATCTTCAGATTTTGCTCTTAATTTTCGTCCAATTATTGGTGACGATTCGTTACCTAAGAAGTTTAATTACAACAATAAAACCAAAACACATTCATTGACTAAAGTCAAAGACTCTCACTCACACACAATCGAGTATATATGGAACATTAAAAAGGTATTAAAATAAACTTGTTTACCTTAACGACTAATTTCATAATAAAACTACAACATTACTTAAATATTAGTCATGTGACGGTTTTGATAAATAATTTAATTATCTAATCTACCTTGAAACACGTAACATATATCAGGATGTAAGTTATTACAAGTTGACAAAAACTATTCATTTACAAAGAAATTCAATAACAAAAAGTAATGCTTAAATAAATTATACGCTAGGTTTGACATAATTTTTATTACTTTCACTAATACTTAGTAATGCATCCCTTTCGAATGTTCGCTTCACACCTTTTATTTCATCCTCAATTTGTTGCAAAGTCTTATCTTTTGTTTCTGGTAATATTAAGTATAACAAAACTAAACATACTACTACACATATACCGTATAAGGCATATGTTCCTGCCACACCTGTATCTTCAATCATTATAGGAGTTACTTTAAGAGACAAAGCGTAAAAAGTGGTGAAAACTATACCGCCAGCGAAAGATCCCAAACCCTTATGTTCTAAGGGAAATATTTCTGCCGATATTGCAAACGCTGTGGGAACTAAACCGACGTGAGATACAAAACTGTGCATTAATATTATACACGGTACTAACCAGCGAACGTCTGACCCTATATTAAAATGTGATTCCATCACAAGTGCTAAACTTACTGAAAACATTAAGACAACTGCAAAAGTACCTAATGTGAATAATAATGTTCGTCTGTTAAATAATCTAATAAGTAAACATGAAATGGACAAAGCGCATATTAACAAAACATCAGATGCAACGGAACCGTACATTCCAATCGATTTGTTATCAGTTATCTCTACCAGAATTTGAGTTAAATATGCTAACAGAAAGAATCTCCCACTGGCATCTATCGCTATAGTCAAAAGCGAAACTATTAAGAACGGTTTGAGGAAGTCCTTCCTTATTAGTTTACTAAATAACTTTACAACTATAAAACGTTTGGTCGGTAAATCTTTCTTTTTCTCTAATCTTTCTACCTGTGCGTTGATAAGATCTTTTAGTTCTTTCTGCTTCTGAATTGAATTTCCATGGGCCCAGATAAATGATTTCTGGCATTCGTCAAATCTACCCTTCATAGCTAAGAAAGCAGGACTTTCTGGCCAAAACAATATAATGATTGCGGATAGGATGAGTGGTCCTACAGCAAACCCAGATATTTGTCTCCAATTTGCTATCAATGCTAAGGAGTGGCAAGCCAGTGACCCAAATGCTTGTGATATTTTTTTCATGCTCATAAAGTAACCTCTTCTTTTTGGGTCACAGTATTCAGTAACTGTTATGGCCGTGATGAAGTAGCTCCCAACGACGACCCCTTGCATCATTCTAGCAGATAACAGCTCGAAGACACTGTCAGCGAAGATGAAAATTACCCATCCAATAAGCTGTACGATGTTTACTCCGAAGTTGATGTATTTTCGTCCAAACTTTTGAAAGAGAGGGGACAGAATGAAGAATCCAAATATTCCGGAGATTCCATTGCTTGCAGCTAAAACATATTAATTAAGAATAAGGACACATTTCGGATTATTAATAAATAATATCATTTATTGAATATAGCATCATGCGATTATATTGTACCAATATATGTATAAAAAAACATTTGAACAATCTAGTTAATTAGCACGAATGTTGTCTGTCTTTTCTGGAGATCTGTTTTGGAATCCCAAAGCTGCCACATGACAGCATAAATTTAAGGGTCTCTCCTTTATTAGGTTTATGGAGCTAGTCAAAGTGCATTTCGATATACACAATGAAAATATGTTAAATGACACAATGAAATAATGTTAAATGTTCAATCACTCACGGACATCTACAATCAACACCAAATAAAATAAACATTAGTTGAGTACAAGATAAAATCTTATATAAATAGGATACAGTTTAATGCAAATTTACCTATCCAAGACGCTTGGTCCGAGGTGGCGTGGATGGTGCCATTCGGAGCCATGATCGAGGGGTTGAGGACAGCTGGAAATGACACCATGATTCCAGAAGAGAACGACGTGAGGCATCCTGCTGCCAACACAAGGATCTGGAATAGATATAATAATATCGATTGCATGATTTCTTTTATAATTATTTAATGTTGTTGATAACGATACAAAAATAAAATTATCTAAAAATACAACTGACTTGAATGCTAGAAAAAAGGTAAAAAATAATTTAAATACGTGTTAGTTTAGTACATAGTCCCGAAGTTGACGCTAGTCATATTGGACACAGTTCTGTAGTCGTGTTTCAGCGTTATATATTACTTTCAGCGCCGACTTCGGGAGTATCGAAGCATCCTCTACCGAATAAAAGAAAAACTTTCGAATTCGGTCCACAGTTCGCGGATTGATCGGTGTACACGCATAAAAAAACCAACCGAATTGATAACCTCCTTTATGTAAATCACAAATAGTAGAATGTGTGGTACATTTAGTGTAGTTTGTCATGTTACAGAACCCACAAAAGGAAAACGAACTAGACGTAGAATAGATAGAGAATAGTTTAACCAAATAATCGTCCGAATACCACATTTCACTTAACATCGAAACATTTTTTTGCCCTTTTATTTTTTATCTCGGTTTCTTATTCGCAGACATCATATCAAAAAACCTTAAAATGACCTCCTCGGGGAGTGGAATTAAACAAATTCAATGATGCGTCAATTATTTAAATACGCTAAGCCGTCTGGGCCGTAAAGAGGGTCAAAGAATACATACACTCAATAAAATGGTCGGTTAAATTAAATCTATAGTCCACGCTACCCAAATTACTTAATATGTGTATATCGTATAAAAATCATGTTACAAAAAACACAATTGAATTGAGAACCTCCTCTTTTTGAAGTCGGTTAAAAAAAACAAAACGAGCACGCAGTTGATTTGATGATAATTGATCAATGCCGCCTATGGACATCTATGATCAGCCCCAGATATAATTAGAATTATGAGCCTCTTAACCTATCGTAAAATAGTAATTAATAGTAGCAATAGAAACTCGGCCACTCAATCGGAGGTACCAAGGTTTTATCCCCAGGTACATCTACAAATCAAGGTACAAAATAATTAATACTTACCATAACGGCACTAAAAGCATCGTAAATGAAACAACCTAATTGGTCTTTAAAAAATGTTCTCAGAAATTCAATTTCAGTGAATTACAATTCACACGAATCGAATTTCTGAGAACATTTTTTATTGTTGGGAGTTCAATCTGCAGTTGCACAGCGAAGTAGACTATGGCTAACACTCCTCTCACTCTGAGTGGAGGCCCGTGCCAGAAGTAGGACAGTAATGAGTTGACTATGATTAGGGTTTGGGAATTCCCGACAATTTCAAAGACCCGGGACACGAGACAGCCTACAGTCAAAGTCCCGGGGGTATTTTTTTGTTTCTGCTTTTTTTAAGGAGTAGGGTAAGTTATTTTGCTAAAATCAACATTTATTAAACAGAACATTAAATCTTAGTAACTTTAACTTTGTTTTCAGTGTTAATAATTGTTTTCTTAATGACTTCACTATTATCTAATAATTCTAGTATCTAATCATTGGTCATAATCACAACATTGTTAATTCTCTTAATATCAGATTTCTTTCATAATTAAATAATCTAAATATAAATTATAAAACAGACATTTATGAAATTTAATAAAAATCAGAGCGTATGAGCTGACATTAGTAACAATGCTACCGGATAAGGAGAACACTCTCTCATTTTCAATTGATGTCGCTTTAATTGTGTTTAAGATCAACTACAAGCAACTGAAACTCCTTTTTTAATTTTACAGTTAATTTTTTTGCCAGAATCTTTTCAATTATTTAAAAATAAAAATTGTTTCATAACAATTTCGATAATCTTGTCTAGTCTTTAGTCTCGACACCAAAGTCCCGGGATCCGAGGCAGCTAAAATTACGGAAACTCCCGGAAAATCGAAACACGAGACTTCCCGGGACCCAAACACTAAGTATGGTCCGTAGATTACCCGGTCTATTAGGAGATCATTATATCGATAGATTTGTTTTATAAGTTTGATGTAGCAAACAACCATGCAGTCCACCCAATGGTAAGCGGTCACTGCCGCCCATCGACATCTGCAAAAAACTTCATATATTACCCTGTTCTATATAAAGTCAATCTCAGACGCATTACTGCACCTGAAACGAGATGGTCGCCTCATACGAAAGTGTAACAGCAACCACACCCTTCTCCAGAAAAACTGCTTCACGCGAGAAATACTTGAGGAGGTGGTAGCTTCCGGGTCGAACCACAGTCATTCTACCTAGCAAATATCATTGATCAAAGATAAAAAAAATACAAACCTGTTTCCCAGCAGAATCATCATATAAGGTGCACATTTGATATCCAGGTGTAATTTTAACTCTACACAGATACGGATGAAATATTTCCAAATTACAAATATCTGAAATCACATCACAACACTAAAACTAAAAGAATTTTTTTAATCGTATTTTTTCTAAATTAGGACATCATATTTTTTACGTTTCAATTTTTTTTATTTTATCAACCAAATTTTCACGGAGAATATTTCACTCTTCCGTGGACTGGACCGTTAGGTTTGACGGGTATTTTGTTATGGGTCCTTTGAGCAATAAGCTGCGTTTATTAAACCGGATTTTATTTCTCAAACCAGCATAGTCGGCAATGCTGCTTGACACTATAAAGACCTGATTATACTGATTTGCTGACTTGATAATCGACTTGATGATTAAATACAAATGCATCACATTTGCATGTAATTACTTTGGAAATTAGTGGCTTCGTCTCTATAGGAACTATAAAATAATGCCACGACTGCTAGGATACTGTCACAAGAGCCCATTTCTGTTTTAGAATTAGGAGGACAATAAAAGAGATAGAGAAAACATTTCTGTATTTAGGGAGAGGGGGGCATAGTGGAGTAACGGGGCAAGCATCAAGCAGGCAGAAGAAAACACCTAGTGCAAAGTCTAATGAATCACTTTAATTGGTCGTCCATCACTTTGATTGGACGTGACTTTCACAAGCGATGCACAACATATCGACACCCGTTTATGCTCAAAAAACAAAAGTCACAAAAGCAGTGTTTTCCTCAAAAAACACGTAAAGTTATTTAATAGTTGTGTCTCAAATCCAATTCTATATTGTGGTGGTTAATACCTAATATTATAGCAGTTTTCTTCTAGTCTTCTAGACCACAATGCCCAATAGGGTACTCCACTTTACCCCCATATACGGGGCGTAGCGGGGCAAATGTCATTTTGTATTTAAGTCTTTATATCTCGTAGATTACTAATTGTAATTAAGTAAATAACTCATTGCGAATGACTATCCATAGTCATTCGCAATGAATTAAACATTGAAATTGGATTCAATTTTCTGGTATAATAATGATACTTTATCTTATAGGTATATTTGAATATTAAGTACCCCACTATGCCCCTCTCCCCTAAGTACGACAAAATACATATTAAAAATAGTCAACACTAACATTTACAACCTGTATAGTTTGCCCAGAAAAGTACCATCGCCACACCTGTTTCTAGCATGAAGCAATTTTTGCGTTTCGCTGGAAGGGTGTGGTTGCCGGTCCAGTCTTCGGGTCTGCAACGTATCAATTTTATATAGAACCTCTGTTCTATATAAAATTGCTTATAGATATCCATGGGCGGCAATAATCACTTACCATCATGTGGACTGCATGCTCGTTTAGAATTTTTTTGTTATATATTTGTACCTAAGGATAAGGCAGACGGGCTGCCTGATGGAAAGTAACCACCGTCGCCCAAACATTTGCAACACCAGAGGAGTCGCCAATGCATCGCCGGCTTTGTAGGAGAGCTCTTTTTACACCTTTCTTTCAGAACTCCGTGTCATAGCACTGCGGGAATATCTCAGTGTCAGGAAGGCAGTCAGTGGCAGGAAGGAACGGAAGCTTTTTCAATCTGATAATATAAATACTTTGAGAGTTAGAGGTCTCGTGTCTTTTGGCACTATAAAATAACCCCACCCATTTATATTTTAGAAAACGGACGACGATTCAATAAGAGATAGACAAACTATTTTTGAAATTAAGTACAACACAATCTTACTAACACTAAATGCAAGAGTTTGTGAGCGAAAATGCATTCGACGTACATGTTTGCTACTTTCACGCAAGCACTTCTGGCCGTATTTTACTGAAATTTGGCACACAGATTGTTTATAACCTAGATTAACACATAGGGTTACTCATAATCGTACTCGTACTCATAGAGTCATACTCATTATCGTGGCAGAGGAGACCAAAACGGACGGAGCCGTGAGAATAATCTACTATGATTATAAATATTTAAAACACACCGATCTACCTCCGATTGTGTAAAAAACGCATCTAACAAGTGATCAAAATCTATGTTATGTAGGTATATCATTTTATTATATTGACGGATTTAGGAAACTAGTAACAATGCTAAAAATATTAAAACAAAAACCCGACTTGAAACGATTTTTTAGTTCATAATGATATATTTAAATTACTCTCTACATAGTGATAGTAAAAAGTCGTCTCTCTCCCCCCTTTTCCCGCAGTTTAAGGGCGCCGTTTTTAAAAATTATGCCAATTATTATTTTGCCTATGTCACTCTCCAAATTGAGACGATTCTAATGATATGTTGTACGTCACAATTCGTCATGCCGTTTGGGCTGTAACGCATGCCAAAGAAATGGACATACATACATACGCTCAAAATCATTACCCTCCTCTGACACAGTCGGATAAAACGACGAACCTGCTAGTATTTTTCTTCTTGTCTCTCCATTGTAATTTTAATGTAACTGTTAATCATTAAATCTCTACCTTCAATTAAGATGAAATAGGTTTTTTTATAATTATATATCATAAACAATTTCAGAAGTTTAAGAACAATAATTATGGATATTATTCCAAATTTCAACGTATTATTTTACTTTACTTAATGACTACGAACAATTTCCCGTGTGATTATTTCAAACATTTTTTCTCTGTTTCTCTTCTTCTTCATCTGTCAAGGGCAGTACAGCTATCATCTCGCAGTAGCACCGAATCAGTTGTGGGGTTAATTACAAGAGGCGGTGCAAGATTGTGTCTCCGGAGATAAATGAGAAGTTCCACAATGTAACCTCGGTGAAAATTGCAGATTTGTTTGTTTGTACGTTAGTTTTTGATGTATTTAATCTGTTCATATGCTTTAGGTTCAGTTGGGTTCCGCTAAGAACATCCAACATCTTCGGTGACCGCAGAGTGCCATGGCAGTCAGGTTAATAAGAGGGTACCGTACGGTCTCCTTTGAGGCGGCGAGCTTCCTCGACGGTACTCCATCTTGGGATTTCGAAGCGAGAGCCCTCGCGGTGCGCTATCAGCGGCGCGGTAGCCGCGTAACGACCACGACGCCGCGACGGTGAGATCCTAGTGGCGGAATGGAAGGAACGACTTGTGCAACCAAGCCCAGGGCACACCGCAATCGCGGTGGTAAGACCCGTCATGGGGCGTGGCTTGAGAGGCGCTTCGGAGCCCTCACCTTTCGCCTGACGCAGGTGCTCACCGGCCATAGTTACCTGTATCACATAGGCAAAGAGGCTACGGCACGGTTCCATCCTTGTGAGGACTGTCTCGAGGACACGGCGCACCACACTCTAGTGGAGTGTGAGGTGTGGGTCGAGGAGCACCGTGTCCTCTGCTGGGAGTTGCAAGTTGAAGAGGGCAGGCTCTCGTTGCCAACAGTAGTTAGCGCTATGTTCGGCGGCGAGAGTGCATGGGACGTGGCCTGCCCTCTCCCTGCCCCCTGGCGCGAGCTGTCGGAGGGACACCGTTAGTAATTTAGTCGGTATACGGTCGAGACCGGACTCCGACACACCCTCTCTGATGCCCACCGGAGAGAATCCTATTTGGGTTAGATTAGGTTAAATATGCTAACGGGGCAGTTTTTCTGTTTTACAATAAGGTTAACAAAGCGAGAATAATGTTTCCTAATACTATCATTATAGGTGTACAGGGCTTATTAATCCTTTCAAGTTTTTTTGTAGAAACTATTTTTTTTTAAGTGAAACTTCTTTGGAATCGTTGTCACTTGAAACGCGATAAAACGATAATGCTCTATGAAAACAATTGTCGGCGCTACACCTAGATGGCGCTGTACCACTTACTGAATCACGCTAATAACTTTACTTCGTAGTTTGTATAAGAACTCAAGTTAGGTTTATGCGACATTGTCCCTGTAGTTCCGGGACCAGAATAGGGCTACGGTATCCCCTGCCTGTCGTAAGAGGCGACTAAAAGGGGGCTTCCGGGGTTGCGGGCGGCGAGAG
>DWTU01003625.1:0-10249 GCA_018251515.1 Cecropterus confusis
CAGTGCGCAGGCGGCCGCCGCGAGCTGCTCTGTGGGGGGCGCGCCGTTTAACATTTGTTCTACCATACTACACATTATACACGTTTGTTAAACGTTACTGTGGTAGTACTATTGTTTTCATATTGGTATAGATTGTGTTATATCGATATCAGGACAGTAGCTTATCGCTAATACAGACAAGAGTGCTGCCAGCCTATGATCGAAGGAGGGCAGTTACATTTTTGAGATGGAGAGGGGGGGGGGGGGGAGGGACTGTCCCTTCTTATTCTTAGTGAAACTTAGTAACGGTAAGTTTATTTGCATCATACAAACTTACCCTTGAGCTAGCATAAGATTTCTGGATACTTTCAATTAAAATAAAAATCAAATTATGGCAATTTAATGCAAGTCCTTGGGATTTATCCAGGTGGTAAAACTAGTGTATTTCGAGCAGGGACGCATTTCACTGTAAGGGTGTGGTGTGGTCGTCCATGGGCGGTAGTGATCACTTATCATCAGATGGACTGCATGCTCGTTTGCTAATTGAATCAGGTAAAAAAATGTGACAGTCATAAATTTTATGAGGTATAAATTGCCCTTTTAGAATTCCCTATAACAAATTAAAATAAAATTCACTGATTTAGTTCTGATGTTCTGATTTAGTTCTGATGGACGTGATAATAATGGTAATCGTATTTTGGATTGAAATCATATCTGTAGTTGATCACATGTGCATGGCTAACTCTTTGGAGTTGAATCATAATGTATGTTTCAGAAAATGTAAACTTCGTAAATGTATTCCTCAGTTTGCATTATAATTGTGTGTACCTGTCCGGTCCGCTGTAAAGGGTAGAGACGTTCGTCGACGCGCTCCCAGCGCTCGGCGCACGCCCACAGCCAATCAGGCGTTATCACGTGCAACCGTTGTACCCGCCCTTCCCCCATCTTCCTGCTAGCGTTCACTTTTGCCGTGCCTAAAAGTAAATTTTAAAAATACAATGAGGAGGGTCCTTATAGAATTATGTAGTTCAATGTAGATCGCGTCAACGTCTATGGAATAGCTATACTTGTACTACTATATAAAGACTATAGGACACTTTCAGAAATAACACAGCAATGGATCCAAGAATTAAAAGTAAGCTTGAACATTTCCATACTCATTTTTGCCTGGTGGTCGAAATTAGACCATCATTGTTAGGAAATAATGTGAAGAGCTATTTTTAATAAATCTGAAGTTCATCAATGTTACTTGACAAAGAACACTAAGGGTACTAAATAGCATCAAAACAAAACATAAAATCAATTGGTAGAAAACAAATAAGAAAAATGATTTTTAACTATCTACACATTAATGTAAAAACAAAAATGTTAGCATAATTTACCTGATCTTACTGCCACCAAATGTGTAGTGTTTTCTGTGTAATCTTGGGTAACATCCGCCCCTAAGCTTTTCGCGACTAAATACGCTCTAGATGTTTCTAGCCTCTGGTGTGTGGGCACTAGCCCACTGAATACTAAACTAGTACCAGCTAGTACTTCACTTTTCACTTCTGGGATTACACATTTTAAATCTGGTATTTGTTTCCCTTCCATATTATCGTACAAATCGTAGAAATGTCTGAAAAATAAATAAAAATGTGGTTAGAACACAAGTACTTGAATAATACATGGAAAATTCAGGTTCACATAAAAAAAAAAATATTAAAGCCATATTAATATTTAAATTTTGTTATTGACGACACAAAGTTCGTCAATAGCTACCGACTATTAAAATATGAGAATTTGATGATAAACAAAACATAATAAACATAACATAAACTACTGCTGCAGCTTACTACAATCATAGTCCCACTCTAGGATTTTCTCCTATGTCGTTGGTGCCATGGACACACATAGACGGATACACAAATTCCTAGTCCCAGAACAGAAATTTCCACTCATCATTCAGATGTCTGCCTGGCCGAGTTCGAACTCGGGCCCACTGCGTGTCAGACCAATGTGGTGACCGCTCCACCATGTGGGTAGTACTATATATCATACATTAATATGTACCTGAAAGTCTTTACAAGCATGTTACTGCATGTCAGACCCGTATTGTGGTCACCATACGGGTCTGACATGCAGGAGCGGTCGCACCACCACTTGGGTTGTTGAAAGAAAAACAAAAGAAAAAGTATGGAATAGTCTAGGCTTACTTATATATACATAAGTGTTATATGTACTCACTTGTGTATTCTTTTAAGAATATCATCTAAATAAATAAGATAATCATCAGCATCCTCAACTTCAATTTGTCCATCAAGAGTCTCCACCCAACGAGGCTCTGTTGTTTCTGGCGGCTTACTATCTTGTTCATCCTCTTCACTTTTATCATTAACCTTATCTGGTATTATATCTGCTTTATCTTTACTGATTACTTTACCATTATCACCTTCATTAGGTTTAACATCTTTTTGTTCCTTCACGTCATTCTTTTTCTTGTCCTTTTGTTCTGGTTCCGGATCCAATGTAGGCATCTGTTTGTTCATAGGTATTTGTGAACCATTTTTAACATTCAACAACTTTAGCTTATCGTCCGCTGTAAAGAGGAAATATTCCATTGAAACAATAATTCATACAGCATTAAAGTAAATGTTGTCCTCGTATCTGTCTTTCTTTAAAAACTCAAGCAAAGAAAGTCTTCAGAAGGACTCTACCATATTATATGGATTGCAGGTGAAGTTGCAATAATCCTTTAGATTGCAACTCGTATCATAATCCAAAATTTTTATTGGACCTGGTTTTAGGTATATTTTTGAAATTGAATTTTAAACTCTCTATTATCTCACAGAAAATGTATTTTTAACAGTAACACAAAATTAACTACGGTTTTTATTCTTGACTTGAAATGCAGTAAATCATATTAGCTATTTATCAGCACAAATAACAAGGTATAAAGCACTATTTAAAAAAAAAAAAAAATACATTCCACTTAATATATTTAACTACCTTCAACCTTACATCAGGCCAGGTCATGATATATTTGAAAAGAGACTTACGCAGAGGGGGAGGGGCGTTTATGTCCCCTGTTGATTGAAAGAATGAGTATGGTCTCACTTGAATAAGGTTGGCAGCGTGCCGCCAAACATCTTCCCGATCATCTATTATGCATACCATATTATCTCCACATGGAAACAGTGCTCTGTAAATAAATATATTCTTTTTTATTCTCTGTCATCATTAGATAACATTTTGCATTAACATAGGTTTCATAAGAAAATGTTGTACAGGCAATGCACGTACAGTGTCAGCAATTTACACCAATTCGCTGCTTAACTTTAGAATTGTCATTTTAGTTCGCAATCGGTCATTAAGCGTACCGCGCGTCACTCACCCCATTTTTTAGTATTTAATTAAAGAAATATAAGACTTTTAGGGTTTTATCTTTCTTTTATTTAAACTATTTAAACGGTCACGGTTTAACCTGTACATGATTTTAAAATTGATGTTAGTATGTAGTAATTTTTCTTCTTCATAAATTAGATTAGTTCAATTGCACCACATTTAATTTCGAGTTTACTTTTAACCTTCACATAAAGTATAATAGTAATGATCAGTTACATATAAATTTAGGAGTAATATATGATAGCAACTTACTTCAAATTTGCAGATTTTGTCCTAGCATCAAAGCATTCATCTCTCGACAATATTCTATGTGAGAAGTACTTCTTCTCTGGGTCCAGGAGTTCAGTAACTGCATGAGCATACTGTCTTGCTCCAAATGTGCAAACATGTAACTCATAATTTTTTGATGCTGACTCCAAAAACTCCTGTGTTCTCGGTCTAAGCCTGGTGTGACACCACCTGCCTGTATTACCAGGACCACGCAGAAAAAAATGTAATACACCCTGAAAAGTAAGTAAATAAAATGTTATATATCTCCTTTGGAACCAACTTTGCAAGAATCTTTATTTAGTGATAAGAAAAAATTAAGGAAATCTTATGAAACATATATTGTGATACAATTATTAACTTTCCTTAATCCAATCATAATGAATAAATGTAAACATCTGAATTGTCATTGTTGATAATAGCCATAGATTAATTACTATTTGTTTATTATTATAATGATTATTTATCCCCACTGTAGGATTTTCTCCTGTGTTGTGGGTGCCATGAATACACAAAGACAAATACACATACACCCAGACCCAGAACAGAAATCTAAACTTATCATTCAGATGTCTGGCCGAGGGTGGAACCCGGGACTCACTGCACGTCAGACTGGTATGGTGACTGCTCCACCACGTGGGTCGTTTGTTTACACGAGATTAACAGATAAAATTGTTAGTCACCTTCAAATTTGGGGGTATATCATCATTAGTAGTGTGAACCAACGTTTGATCCAAGTCCACAAGAAGCACTAACTTCCTGGTTTTTAATAGACGCTCTGCATCTTCTTTGCCAAGTTTTAGTGCTAATTCCTCGGACACCTGAAATTCCAAAAACAGATTATAAGGCTTTCTGAACTCATAGTCCCATAATGAGGCATGCATAAGGATGAATGAGCAAATACTCAACAGAACTGTGGAGAGTTATCTAAATTAGTTTGGATTATTCGCTTAGTCAGAGATTGATTAAATGCCAGAGCAATATAGCACATGTTATACTGTGCCATTCATGTTATAACGCAACCTTGGATGAATTCGTAAAGTTAAAAAAGATGTGTCATTATGATACAAAAATACCTTTAGTTCAGGTACAGAATGTATCATTGGAACCACAGCTACGTCGCGGTTGCGAGGCTCGTCTGTGCGGAGGTCGGCGCCACACTCTGCACACATTTCCTTCATAACAGTGGGATGCCGACATTCTTCTAAGTCTGCTACACATCCTCTGTAAATAAATTGGTTTATTTAAATAAAAAGAATCGGCCTGTGACAGTGATGATATACTGATACTGATAGGTCATATATATAACTCTTAAAAACAACTCATATCTTAAAACAGCAATTTATTAATTTTTTTAAAAACCCTTTCTAAACTCATAGCTCCAGACTAGAATTTTCCCGTTTCGTGGGTACCATGGACACAAGAGCGAAAACACAATGAATGTGTAACTACGTCCAAATCAGTGCTTTCAGGAGCAATGTAATTACTGTAGATCTACAGTATTTTAATTTTTTTTACTATCTACTGTATTGGTTCATTACAGTATGCAGTAAAATCTAACTGGATTGTGATCGAGGAATTACTTTTTTGTATGGACGAGGAATGACGCTTTGGGATAGTAGATGGCAATACGCAAAAGGCAAATACGCTTTAGCACACCTTCAAATCAAATTTTTAATGCTACGTTGCTGTTACAATGCAAAAATATAAATAATAGTGGTGCCGGCGCAGGAGTTAAGTCTGCGATAAATCAGTTTATAACGTAAAAATTAATTGGCGATCTAATTACGTGTTGCTCAAAATTTTACTAGCAAACTACATATGAGGACATTTGAGGACGTTTGACCGAACTTACTCATATTGCACCCAATTTGATAATGACGTAAACAGAAAGTTTGGTTATGTTCTTATGTTATTGTTATATTTGAATACAGATATGTGCGTTTATTATAAAACGATCATTTATATTATAGTTCAAATACAAGAACATGAAAACAGGACTTATTTATATAACAAATTTAATGTTTATCCTTGAAGAATATTAGTTACTATAAATTAAGTTTTGCCGCGCAAAAAGACACATCACAACAACCAATAGATTTAAGTTTTCTATGTGTCACTTAAAGAGTATTTCAAAAAATACTTTTAATTAAGATTATGAGGTGACGCTAATTAAACATATTTATTATTTAAAATTATTAATAAAAACAATTTCTGACTTGTGACGTCACTTACCCAGGCTCTGCAATGTCTCCTTCTTTCACCTTGATGGACGAAATAGTACCAGCACGAACTGCCTTGAATCTCTTTAATTCATTGCTGTTACCTGATAAATCACTGTACAAAAATAATATTTGACCATGAGACACTAAAGCACCTTGTTTTACTTTCCACTTCACCACTTTTAAAGGCTTTTCTGATGGAACAGAAATAGGCATAGTTTTAGCCGCCATCTTGAACGGATATTGCGCGTTACTTTCAGATAACAGACTCTCATTGGTCGCTACGATATATTTTTGGCGGTTAGCGAATTACTACCAATGAAATTGAACGTTCGAAAAATCAATAGTAATTTTAAGTGTGATTTTCTTGATGATACAACGTAAAAGTTTAAAATAATAAAGAAATAATTAATAAACATTAAAAACATACTAATATTAATGGCTAATATATTATTGTTCTCGTTACGTATGATCAATAAAATTCTTTTTTACTAGATCAATTTAATTACCTTACAATTACTGCATAGATTAAATTCAATAATATATCGATTCCGATACATAATAGCATCGAAGTATCAAGTAAATATGAAGCTATTTTTGTCTTAAAATATTATAATTAATTACATATACACATATATACCTTGATATTTATTTAATACTGCATACCCTTTATTTTTTGTGCAACATAATTATATTTGAATTAAATTATCATCAAATATTAATTATATGTATAACTATAATAAATTTATAATTATTTAGGGTTCAAAATTGAATAACTAAATTAAACTTAATAAATAAATTTAATTCGGTACAATCTTAATATTAATATCTGAATAAAATTATCGCGATCTTTTAACGGAATAAACATGAAATGAATATCGATACTTAAGTCTTTGCCTATGCTTAAAATCCTAGATTCAAGGTACTAAGTATGATTAAAAAAAACAAATCCGACAATTACGTTTCTGTTGTAGGTGTACGAGTTTGATATTTAGTTTTATTTTTGTTTTGTTACAAAATTTATTGGATTTAAGTTTTTGAATATGACGGATGAAAATATAACTGTGAGTGATAATTCAGACTTGGAAGATGGAAGCACACCGGAACTTCGTGGGCATTTAAGTAAATGGACAAACTACATCCATGGTTGGCAGGATAGATTTATTGTTTTGAAGGATTCTACTTTATCGTATTATAAAAGCGAATTGGAGAGCAATCTTGGATGTAGAGGTGCCTTATGTCTTAAAAAAGCCAAAGTCAAGGTGAGTGCATCATTGTTTGTCGCCGCGTCTTCTCGTCATTTACGTAAAAAATTAATTTGTCCTTGTGAAGACGGTCAATCTTCCTTATATTTTTCAATTAGTTGCACTAGACCAATGAATACTTTTTATCGCCTTGTTGAGCCTCAATAATGTTGCTATCTTAGATTGTACAAGGTATTTTTACGTGGTTTATCACCAGTAGGTATCCTAATATTATTGTTCTTGACTGACAGTGTAAACTAATGTTTATATTTGAAATAGAATCCAGTCATAGTTGAGTGATTAATAAATTATATTTATCTGTAATCTGTCAGATAAAACAAATCTAATAAATTACGAACAGCTAACATTGAAACTAATCCTAAATAATACATATTATATTTCACACCCAGATAACTCAACCCTTTTCTAATATTAAGTTAATAATTTTTAATAGTACTTGTCCAATGCTAGATAGTATTCTATGCCATGTTAACAACAAAAGAACATACATACTATTAAAATCATATTATGTACCTATTTTATCCATATTAAAACAAAAAGTATTTAGCAGTAATATTATCCATTTCAACCTTGAACAGTATTCAATTTCTTCTCCAAATAATATGTTAATAGATTCCGAAGTTTCACATAAGATAATCTTAAATTATGATAATTGAGTACTTAAAATTCCATTAGCTCCTATTAGTCATCAGTGGAACAGGTCACAAAAGTATCTCTTAAGTTAATATGTCATTTACATTCGACATTACTTAAAAACATTAGCAACCGCACAATCTTAGTATCTCATCGATAATATTGTGCAATTTTAGAATATGTATTTATCTTATATTTCAGCCACACGAGTTTGATGATTGCAGATTTGACGTGTCAGTAAATGATTGTGTTTGGTACTTGAGAGCCTCTAATCCAGAGGAGAAGCAGCAATGGATTGATGTACTGGAATCATTTAAAGTAAGAGTCTATGAATATTTATTAATTAGCTACACCCTACTGTTTCATCTATGTTTAAAATATGTAACACAACTTGTTATAGAGCAGATGTATTTTTATTTAATTTATTTATTTACAATGTTTTGTACACATTATAATGGAAAAAAATACACATATTACAAAAATATAGTACAAAGGGCTACTTATTTCAATCAGAAAGTTCTTCCAGCAGTTCTAGGATATATATATATATATATGCATATATACAAAAACACATATATAAGATCTACATATAACATTATTTTATGAAAGTGATAATATGCTCCCAAATGAAAATTTATTATTTTATAATTAAATAAAAAGTACAACAAACCACAATATACAACAATCATTTGAATTTTATTCAGTAGTTATATTTCAAGGCACACGTAGACATACAGACATAAATTCAATAATTATGCACATTGCTTTAATTACTTATTCTAAGTCCTCCAAATATTTATATGAGACGTGGAGACATGAGGAATTCTTATTTTCATTATAATGTAGAGATTCTAGGTTGCAAATTAAGGTAAATGACTCGAAGACATTCTGTCACGGAACCCATAAACATTAATGAAATGGCAAACACTCATTCCGTGCAACATAATTACTGTTATGTGTACTGAGCATAAAGTTACACTTAAGTGTGGTGATGAGTTTGTAGGACTTTGCTACAAACTCATCTCACAATATATTGTCAAAATCATCAAAACAACAAATATTTAATTGTTTAATGCAATGCAATGCAATTAAAATCAATTATAATTAAACAAATCCTTTCTTTAATGCTAGGTAATAGGTGGATGATAACCCAATTTCCTGCTTAAAAACGTAACATCAATACTTGGACAAGTTAATTGATTTAAGAAATAAACACTGATAAATAATGCTTTAATATAAATCAAATTGGTATATATTAAGGCTGAGGATTCAGTGGCGCGTTTTGTAAACGCGCGTTTTCATCGCTACTGACGCGCTACTGCTCTTGAAAAACATTTATCAGGTGATACTACTCTACACACCTACTTGTAGTGTAAAGCAGTTCTTGCATTTCGGTGGACGGGTGTGGTTGCCGGCTAACTTATATATGAGGCCACCTTCTAAGTTCTCGGACGAAGCAATGTATCTGTGATCGACTTCATATATAACCCCTGTTCTATATGAAGTTGCTTACAGGCATCCATGGGCAGCAGTAACCATTTACCACCATGCTCGTTTGCTATTTCAGTCAGAAAAAAGAAAGAAATGCCAGTCGATATCCACTTCCGAAACGCAAAGACTGCTTCACGCTTAAGGTAGGCGTAGCCGTGGTACATCCCCGGTTAAACCTTGGTGCAATTGTTTTTCAAATAATGGACTTTTAAAGATTGATTGATCTGTACATGTTTATAAGTAATGACCAAATAGTATCACAAATTCGCTAATCCGTAAGAATGACGCACAAACGTTTTCGACTTAAATATCGTCTCTGACATGTATCTGCAAATTGTAGTTCAGCGGGCGAATAACCGACAATAGACGATAAACGACGCTCCTCATGACATGTTCCAGACGTTCGTAAACTCCGTAATTGCTGCTATCATAGTCTAGATCGTCATATGTAGGCCACCATCTTATTTTTTACACGACTGCGTCAGAAGGAGGGTAATGTCTTATGAACGTAAATACGTGTGTTTGTTTGTCTTTGGCAAGCGTTACAACCCAAACGGGTTGACGGAATGTGACGTATGACTATATGATTTTTTAAAAGGGCTTCTGCAAACAGGGAAAAAAAACAATGTATTACGACAATATGGCTATCAAATGTAAGCTAGTAAATAGACCATTCTAAAAAATTCTATTTTAAAATAATACTTTAAATTGATCATTTGACCGAAAACTCATATGAAACTTTAAATTAAATTTATCATTATGAACAAAAAAATCGTTTTAAGCAGTAGGGGTTTTTTTATAAGATAGAAATTGCTAATGGGCACGCAGTCTCCCGATGGTAAATTGACGACCCACGTGGTGGAGCGGTTATACCGGTTTGACACGCAGTGGGTCCTGGGTTCGATCCCCGGCCAGAGAGACATCTGAATGATGAGTTTAGAGCAAAACGCGTGTTTAAGTTGGTTACAGATGTCCATAGGCGGCAGTAACCACTTACCGTCAGGTAGG
>DWTU01003626.1:0-10248 GCA_018251515.1 Cecropterus confusis
TGTAATTTAAATGAAAGGCACTAAAAAGTATTGATATCAAGTGAACCCCTAAATAATTTTCTATCCCTTTAGGCGATGAGTTTCGATAAAATACGGAACACATCTCCCATCGATTCTGTTAAAGAATGTTTATGTAAAATTTGAAGTAAGTTGGACCAAGGAATCGCGTTGTTATATACAAATTTTGCCCGCGTTTTCCATCCTCTTAGGCTCAGAATTACGGAAAATCCCTTTTAATCGGATGCCTACGTCGTACAAGAAACACACCCTCCAAGTTTCAGATCTCTACGATCAGCGGTTTAGGCTGTGCGTTAATCCGCCAGTCAATCAGAACAAATGATTTTATATATATTGATAAACCTTCCTCTTGAAACATCCTATCCATCAAAACAAAAATCCGTTTCGTAGTTTTAAAGATATAAGCATATATAGGGACAGACAGCGAGAAGCGACTTTGTTTTATACTATGTAGTGATTTATCCAGTTTATCTTTTTACGTATCCATAGTCCTGATAATGAGTCGTCCTCAATTTCAGCAGTGTACCAAATGACGACACTCGTCCGTTTTGCTCGGCTCGTCGTGTAATGCAAATGTAATGTGTGCGCAAATTGCACATTGGATTGTTTCCAAAAGTATTTCTAACATAGCCTTATTCAGGTGGTAATTTATAGCTCTTCTGTATAAGAACACTTAAATGAATGGTTTATTTATTGAGGAGTGATAAATTGAATACTAATTGAAGTTACATTGACCCCGATGATTCGTGGTTTGATAAAAACTTTATGTCAAGAATAAATGTATTTTTAACATGTACCTATTCGCTATTAGGCTTATTAATAGCTATAGTTGATATTTTCTGCATTTGTCGAAAATTATTTGTGGGTAAACAGAAATGTAACAGCTGTTACTCCGAACTAGAATGCATGCGTTCTTTAATACGATACATTTCACGAAATAATACGAACGATCAACACAGTAGGGTGCAAACATATTTGAAAGGTTCTGTTTCGTGAGGATCATTTATATGACAGATTATCATAAAGTAAAAGTTAATCAATAGCTTTTCCTTTTCGATACATGACAACAGTCATTCCATTTCCGGCTCGTTTTACAGGTAGGTTAGTAGGCACAAACTTTGTATGTTGATATACAGAGTAAGAAAAATTATTTAATTTCAAGTGAACCTTCTTTAGAATCGTTGTTAATTGAAACTCAATGAAACGAAAATGCGTTATGAAGGCAGTTGTCGGCGATACAAGTAGAACAACTAGTTCTTTAAAAAATCCTCTCATTCTATAATATATAATAAAACATAATAAGTTTCACAGGGAGATTTGATATTATCAATCTGCCTCTGCAAAGGAATTGTAGAAGCGTGGATACTTTGGAAAATATATATTCGGGGTGCCTTATGGAAACAGAAGAAATATTAAAGGGGGGCTCTCACACAACAAATGTGATTTTTAACGTTAATAACGGCATTAAAGTTAATGAACAACGGCAACAGGTAGACGCCAGCGTTTTTAGTACTTGTTATAGTGGCAACAGAAATATGATATGAAATTTTCACATATATGATTTATCTGTGAAAATTTCGACCTTGCAGTTATCAAGGTTCATGAAATAGAGCCTGGTGACAGACAGACGGATAGCGGAGTCTTAGTAATAGGGTCCCGTTTTTACAATTAGTAAATTTTTGGACACCATTTATTTTCAATGATCCAAACATAGCAGTCCGTACACAGATTTTACAAACTAGGGTTGTAACGGAACTCCGCCTCCGCCTCCGTTACTGCGGAACATTTTTGCGGAGTTATAACGGAGGTTTATTTACGTTGATCTTGACGTGCAACACGCAAGGAGGGACGCTACGCGACGCGGCCGTTAACTACATGTTGTAACTAGATGAATATCTTTATTTTGATAGAGATATAATCAAGTACAAAGTTATTTCTCCCATATTTCGCACTTACTTATCAGCCGGCACGGAAGGCGACAAATCCGCAAAGCTGTTTTTCGTGAATATAATTTTCCGCTTCTTAATTTTGATTATTACTAATTATTTGACTTTAAAACTGTACAATGTAAAGTTCACCTCCGCCTCCGCCTCCGTTAACCTCCGCCTCCGCGTAGGTGAACCTATAAACTTCCGCATTCGACAACAATCCTCATCAATTTTACACATCTCAAAAAGAATTTAAATAATTGACTTTTTCCTTTCTTTTTATATAGCGATTTTGAATTTAGTTGTGTTGGAATAAGACAAAAATCTAAAGTTGGTTATACCTAAATCTCAAATTTAATTTAATATTAAATTATAAAGCTGGGTGTTAAATATAATCCGTAAGAGTCTCTCTCAGTCTCAGACTCTCAGTCTTAATAAAATAAGTTTCGCTTTACGAGTTTACGTTTTTTTTTCTTCTATAGCTAAATCCGTTTTAGTTGTTAATAAACTGTGTAATTTTTAATTTCGTAGCTACTCTATAACTTATAGGTAGATAATTCGTGCATACATCTTCTATGGCGATGTGTTCATGACAAATTATTAATCTAAATCGTACGTGGTAAGTACATCTAAGTACACACTTATCGTACGCACATACACATACCAACACGTTCGCTATTTTGTACGTGAAAGGATAGACAGTTTGTCAGGCTGTTGTTCGTTTCCATAATGTATCCCTAAAAGGAACGTCACGGATAATCACTTATGGTGTAACCTATTTCGATTAGTCTACCATTAAGCACTCTATTGCTCATACTTAAAGAACAAATTCCAACTCCTTCAGTGATATGAGGTTGTCTTCTAATGGGTGACTATCACGACATAGTTTAAGTTGTTTTGGAATGCGGGAACCACTTTCCTTTATCCTTACGTTAAAAGCGCGGATGGTAAACATAACTTGGAGAGTATTTTTATCGTTTTGTTTGTTCTTTGCCGTTACTTCTTTTATCGTGTAAGTAATAGGTAGGTATATTGTTATAGGTAAAAAGTGCCTGGGTAGAATACCTGGTAGCAGTAGATTAGTAAATTTATTATATGTTATTCCGAAAAAACATGTTTATAGTTTACTGTCAAGGTTCAATTTTTTTATTATATCCATTGATTGAATGTTTATGCACTTATATCTACACATTTAAATGCTCTGTGCTACTTAGGTACATCTCTACATTACCATCAGCAAGTAGCTACGCACCCACGAGTATGTACCTACTTATTAATATATAATATTCCTAAAAGACATTAATTTAAATAAATTATAATAAAACTAAAAAAAACACACCGATGTAAACTGATAAAGAAAACAACAATACGTAGGTCCAACAATCTTGACTTGTATTTAATTATACCTACATTATAATTTATTATAGAGTGCTTTGTTTTTATAAATATTTCTTTATTCACTATTATAACGTGTAAAGATAGCAGAGTGTTTTCCAATCCGCTTATTTACCTACATATATGTAATCGCAGAACTATTCCTAATAAATATCAGAAAGTATAGGAATCAAATGCGAAAGTAATTCATTATTGTCAAAGTGTTTAATCTTAAAAAGACTGTCATTTCACCTGTCGTGAACGTTTTGCTTATTTGAAGGTTTTATTATTATTATTTTAGAACATGTGCTTATTCCGTTAAGCCCATGTTCTACTAATATAACATTTTGGAGTTATCTCTTTTATAGATGCCAAATATTTATTATATATTTTGTTTATATTACATGGATTTCGATTTAATTGTAAAGTTGTATTAAATGCACATTAATAATTAGGTATATAAAAATGTATAATCTACAGAGGAAACCACTGAATTAAATTATTAAATTAAGTACATATTTTAGAAATAAATGCCTATTAACTTTTTGTTTTGATAACTCAAGCGAATTACTAATTACCCTGACACAGATTCAAATATGTCACAGTACTGGAAATGCCTTATCCAGCCTCCCGAACTTCGCAGTTCCCACTAAGATTGCAGACAAGGTGATACCAAGGATGGTGTGTGATACCATGCTCAAAGTCTGTCCGTGTGAAAAAGTATCGAAATCAAAAGAAATTGTAACAAGAAGTTCTATTTTTTTGGTTATTAATATTCTTAATTTAAAGGTACATTTTTCTTTTTAAGTATGTTGTGTATAGGTATATATGTCATTAACATAGATAAAATTAGCTAGAATATATATTAGGTACATTTTAATTGTTAATTGTCAATAATCTTCTTTCTTTACTCCATACAATTCTGAATGTATCCTCTATATAACCTTCTTCATGTTTACTTTCAAATTCTTAGGCAAGTTATTGTATCAGGTAAAACAGGTAATCCAAAATCAGCAATATTAAATCTTGAAGAAGCAAAGATAGGTTGAAAATATCGTACCCAATATAAATAATGATCCTGTTGAATAATGTTACTTTTCATTCTTTGTATTGAGAATATACTCAGTATAAAGAAAGAAAAATAACAATGTTTTAATAGAAGTAGCAAAAGACCATGTAGTTTATTTAATATAAATGATCACTGACGGCCGTGGAAGTTTGTAAGGAACAGGGGGTTCTGAAGTCAGTCACAAATGCGTTGCTATTCCTGACGCCTCGTGGATAGGAATCGTGGTACTTCCCCGGTCGAGCCATATTTGTTCTACCATTTGATGGCTAAATAAAGAAAGACAATAGAAAATAATAAGGCACTTCCTATAAATGCAATGATTCCATGGTAGCAAATATTATAATGTAAAAAAGTAAAAGGTAGGTTTAAAAAATATATATTCATAGAAAAATAGAAGAAAGATTAAAAATTTTATAATTACAAGAATAGAAGAAAACTAAATTAAAACTTTTATATATAGGTATATTTCATTGTCAAGCCAATATGTATACTAAGTACAAGCACGCCTCTTTCTTATTTTCGAGGGGGCAACCTTCAAAAGGTACCCGACACCGTGAGAGCGACGCCTGGTTATGTGGGATTCTCATCGCCTTAAAACTCTCCTGTGGCGTATTTACAACAGTGTGCGACCACACACATATACTGCTGTCCTTCCCAACGTCACCTGACTGGTCCGCAACCCCGGAAGTACCCTTTCGGACGTCGCTTTTTACAACAGGCAAGGAATACTGTAGCCCTATTCTGATCCCATAACTACAGAGAGTACTAACACACCTACAAGTGACTCTAAAAGATCGGTTCATATTGATGGAAGAAAAGGACCTAACAATATTAAGTAGATCAGAGCTTGGTAGCCTTTTTTTCCTGGTCATCCTTTTCCTGCATTCATTATTTTAAAATCTATTTTTAAGGTATTACTTCCCTTCCGAGATGTCAGTTCTTTTATTCAGCATATGTTCACTTTATGTTCATATGTTCATTTTGCTAAAGTCCGTTAGATTATCAACAATATATTTTAATCATAATTGAATATATTGAGCTAAAAATAAAGAATCTAAAGCAATAAAAAATATAAGAAGTAACATGAATTTCACAAAACTTTATTTTGACATTTACATACTTTTTGCATTTAATCTGACAGTGACAGAGCCATAGTTCTAAGAAAGTGTCTTTAGAATTTGCTTTTGATACAGTTTTATTGAAAGGTTACATTCGTTATATTGGTTTGCAAACAATTACGTAGACATTTAAGTATGTTTTAATAGCATTACCATAATACAAGGATTTTTTAGAAGCTATGGACAACAATGTTAATTTGCCTGAAGATTGCGCGAGGCAATGGGAGATACTACTGTTGTTGTTGTCGTCGGAAGAGAAGAAAATCGATAGAACTTTTGAGAGTGAAGTAGATACCATGAACTACTTCTGTACGAACGAAGGAATCAGGTGCTGATCACACTCACGAACTTTAAGCTTAATATGTTAACTAATGAATATACTTTAAACGTATTAAAACAGACATACGTACGTTATATACTTTAAACGTTAAATGTTTAACGTATGTTATGTACTTTAAACGTTAAATGTTTACGTTAAATGTTTAACGTATGTTATGTACTTTAAAGGTTCAAACATTATATACTTTAAATGTATCAAAACAAAAACATACATACGTTATATACTTTAAACGTTAAACTTTTAATGTATGTTATGTACTTTAAAGGTTTAAACGTTATATACTTTAAATGTATCAAAACAAAAACATACATACGTTATATACTTTAAACGTTAAACGTTTAACGTATGTTATGTACTTTAAAGGTTTAAACGTTATATACTTTAAATGTATCAAAACAAAGACATATGTACATTATATACTTTAAATGTTAATCGTTTAACATACGTTATATACTTTAAAGGTTTAAACGTATCAAAACAAAAACATACATATCCAAATTTTACATTTACCTATTTCTTATTTGATTGTTCTTACAATTTATCTTGAATTTCGCTATCCCACTGGTTTAGGGCCGCAAAACCAATGTTGAGGTCCATTTGCAACATTAACCACTTGACATCAGGCTCTCTTGGTTACTATTTTGATAAATAAATCAAAAGATTCCCATTTTATTCTTTGAAACAAATATTAGTGTTGAAGGATTATTATTATGTTGCCACATGATTGTTATTCTGTATGGCAGTTTAACTTGTCTCTTTAAATCTAATCTCTTTTCCATCTTATAATTTATGACATTGATATATGATGATATGCCAAGTGATGATTATAGGAACTAAACTTAAATAATAATGCCTATCATCTAGCAATTAAAAATGTGACAATTTCGTGCCATTAAAAAGCAAATCTAAATACAGTCAAAGCCCCTTATTCACGGATCCCGCTTTCATATTTTCGGTATTTGTGGGTACAAAAATCTTGTGGCCATTTTATTGCACTTCCGGCTATAAATTTCATTATTTGTGGATATTGTTGGTACAAGTAAACAGTTTTTGCAGACTGTTAGTGCATCAGCTTTCTTTGAGTACTTCTGATAATTTGCATTTTCTGTATTTGCAGTATATGTATTACTCTTTATAAATATAATGTAACTTCAAGGGGTAGAACGGTATGGTAAGACTGGGGAGGGAAAAGGTGTGGAGGTGGTCCTCTACATGGTGAATCCATGATATGAATTTGTAAATTAAACACCATAATGGAGGCCTAATATCTTATTATATAATTATGTATGGTCAAACAGATGTGTGTAGTGAATATTTCTCCAAATATTGTAGTATAGTCAGCACGAATGAGCGTGTCGGATTACAAATTGCACCAGATTTAATAAGGTTCAGATTACTGGGAGTCCACTGTAATTTTTATTTTCACCATGTCATTATGAACTTTTTTTCTAATACAGTCAACACTGTTTATAGCGTCATCGGTTATAACGACATATCAGTTATAATGACTAATGGCAAAGTCCAGGCCAAACCAATGAAATAAATGTACCTACCGCTTGTAACGACTATCAGATATAACATCCTAATTTGTATGGTCCCTTCAATGTCGTTATATCCGGTTTTGACTGTATTTGTATTCTCTAACAAAGAGATTTTATAATATTTACACAATTTTACAATAAGAAGTTTCTTGCAGAACAATTCTGTTGCAATGGCTATGCGATATGAAAGCTACATATGCCAAGAAAACATGTGAATCCGACACATCATTGAAGTGTGATGAGGTGTCACAATTTTGGAGACAGCGAGGCAATGACAAGTTCCGGGCTAATTTGGTGGAAGACAGCTACAGGTGCTATTCCAAGAGTGTGGTTTATGCTGACCAAAAAGGTCCCATGTACCCTTTGGCTCTCGCTAATAGATCTGCTGCTCTTCTTAGAATGAAGAAATTTAAGGTGAGTATTTACTCACTGTTTTAACCACAGTTAGTTTATATATTCTAGGAAGTTGCTTATGTTCATACAGTACATAAGAATGGGAAGTTTCCCATAGATATATAGCCGTAGTTACGGCTTTATCAAAATAAGATGACTATGTTAAAAATAGAGAAGAACCGAAGAAATTCAAAAATTTTGATCCTTTAATATATACAACACTATAAATTTGTCGACCCTCAATAAGTTTGTTTGTGATGGTGGGATCACTATGCCAGTCTGATACATAGTGGGTTCTGGGTTCTAACACAGATGAGAAAGATATCTGAATTCTCATTTTAGTTTTCTGTACTGGGTCTGGGTGTTTGTGTATTTGTCTTTGTGTATGTACATATGTCCTATAGTCCATGGTTGCGATGGCAGGACACAGGAAAAATCTTGATGTAAGGCTATGGTTGTAGGAAGCTTGAAGCATTAAATACTATATTTTAGTTAATCTTTCATGTCCAGGAATGCTTAGCAGACGTGGCCCTGGCTATAGACAGTGGATATCCTGCGGAACAACGTCCCAAATTGCTTCTACGAAGAGCGGATTGTTACATTGAGTTGCTCCAACATGCTGACGCGCAAGCTGCTCTCACCTCAGCTGCCCAACATGCCAAGACCCTCAAACTATCTGCTACACAAACATGTAAGTTATTTTGTGTATTTATAGAATATGTGTAGTACAAAAGTTTAAAGGAGCTCAGCAATAATGTTTGACTGAGCTATGGACCTGTATCAGGGAATATTTGGGAAGTTGTTTACACTAAAAAGAAGTCTTTAAACAGGAACTCTATAAGGGAATATTTGGGAAGTCATTTACACTAAATTAAAGTCTTTAAACAGCAAAACTATTCTAGTTTTTTGGCTGGCAAATTACAGAGAATCTTCCCATATAGACTAAAAAAATTCAGAGACTCCTTTTTTCTTTTTTTCGACCTCAAAGCAATGACATTACATTTCTTTTAGACCCCCTCTTAGAAAGCCTTATAACTGACCTATGTTTCTTTAATTCCTTATTCAGTCCCTCTAGGATTGAATAGCATGGAAAATTTGTATGCTCTATATTCTAGCCCTATATTGGCTCTAATATAGGATTACCTCACTTCTTATAGGAAGTCCTTATAATTGACCAATCGTTTATCCTACTTTAATGAATATAACAGTTCAATAATGCGATTATTGAACTGTTATATTCATTAAAGTAGAGAAGATTTTGTACTATTTATTTTTCTTTTCTGTCTCACATTGCTTATAATTATGTTATTTTTATTTATCCATTGATATTGTTACAGCGGATTTTGAAAAGCATGTTAAAATGTTGGAGATGAAACTAGAGGCTTTAAAAGACGAGGCAGATAGGGAAGAAGATCCTGTACCACCAGACTGTTACAAGGGCATGAACCCAGACTTCAATGCTGCATCTAATGCTATTGAACTACGGTTAGTTTTATAGAACTTTAAATAATTGGCAGTAATGAAAATTTTACACACTGTTACATGCATTACATTTTAATTAAGAATGTAAAAGAATACAAATTAGACAGATAGGTATACAAGTGAATTTATTAGGGTTTCTTTTTTGTTTTGACATAGAACCCTATACATTATGTTTATCGACATCTGTGCAGACAAACACAGATGTAGTATATACTTATAACGGGGTATACGCACTAAATAAAACTGTACACTGCGATTTTTGCAGCGCCATAGTAACGATTCAGTCGAGATAGGCGATGCGATTGGTATACATGCAAAATATTTTTTATTTATACACTGCAAATTTTTGCAGCACCTCTATAGCGATTCAGTCGCGGTGTAGACAATGATACGAATTTTTTATACACTCGTTACAAGGGTACTTGCATGCTGGATATATGGTCCCTAAAGTAGGTATTTGTATGTTCGTCTATCACAGCTGCGTCTATGCAGAGTATATAGTCACCAAATTATTTAACTATTCATCTATTGATGCAGAGTATTTAGTCTCTAAAGAATCTATCCGTTTATCACAGTCGCAGCGAAGTAGCGGGCAGGTTCGTGGTGGCGAAGGAGGGCACGAAGCGTGGCGACGTGCTGTTCGCTGAAGAGCCGTACGCGTGGGTGACGCTGCCCTGCGAGGACACCGTGTGTGAGATGTGCTGCCAGGCGGACGTCAATCCAGTGTCGTGAGTGCTCTGTTGTCTATTGGAGCATCCGTATATCATAAACTTCAATGAATGAAACAGAGTATTATAACAAATTATATATAAAGTATTATAAAGAGGCGATTGATATAAAACAGTTAACTGAGACGGGACAAGCAAGTACTACAATAAGGAAGGAAATAAATCAAATGGAGATTAAATCATTATTGTGGCATACAATTGCGGCTTTCAGCTGTCTGTGGAACCTCTCGACCAGCCCATTACATTGCGGATGGTAT
>DWTU01003627.1:0-10248 GCA_018251515.1 Cecropterus confusis
GTCTGGCCGGGGATCGAACCCGGGACCCACTGCGTGTCAGACCGGTATGGCGACCGCTCCACCACGTGGGTCGTCAACAATAACAAATTTCTAATATGCAGATAATTTCGAATAATCAGAAATTCGTGTCTGCGATTAGAGTCCGGCACCTCCATATTGAGAGGCTAAATTATAACTGTCACTGCTCCTACTTTTAAACGTCAAAGTATCTTTAGATTAGATTTAAGCACATATTTCCTTTTACAATGAGAATTATTGTCTATTTGCCTTTAATTACTTTTAGTTAACCAATTAAAACTTTAATTTAGTTTATAACTTACGTATAAAAGATCTTATGTTCCTCCGTTCTCCATTACTTCGGCCAGAAGCTCTAGATACACAATAATTTATATCCTTCGTTTAAATATCAGATAACTTTAATCTTTATTATCAGTGAACAAGTATTTTCCTTTGAGCTATAGAATATTATAACAATATACTTATCTAATAATTTTATTATTGCTATATAAACATCATATATAAACATGACTCCGTTAACAGAGAAATCACGTGGTATGATATTTGACCGACTAATTGAATGATTTGTATTCAGTTAATTAACCACGTATGGCATTGCGTTCCAAATGTCGCAATATAATCGTACTCATTTATGCAAATAAGATTTTGGTACATTGTATAACATGGTATAAACACTGACGTACTCGTATTTGATTTAATAATAGCTTGTGTCAATCCATACATACAATTATAGACTACAGTGCCTTAGTACGAATTTATTTTTTGTTACCTCACAACAATAATTGTTTATGTTTTTTCTCATACATTGCAATGTACACTCCGCGTTTTTGTTATCCTTTTTCAGTATTATCAGGCACTTTAAAATGATGGGCTAAAACGTAAACATTACGTTTAAAGGAGCATAATAAACTCGTACTAAGAGTATAGAGCAGGGAAACGTTCTATGTTCCAAAAGCGTCAAGAGTCAATGACCCATCATCATCTTGTTATTTTCTATGATCATTATCATAATAATTCACGATAAACCATTACAGTCCCACGCCTAGACGCGGGTCTTCTGTTAGTATAAATTTTGGAGCACAATCTATCCACTTCAAAAACCTCTTGTTAAATTATATATCTTGTGATAAGGACGCTACTGGATCTAAAACGCCTACTTGTGCTTTATTTTATGTTGACTGGTATTAATTGACCACCATTTATAAAAAAGATAGGTACATACCTTTTTTTGTTTTATTCATTATTTTTCGGTCCCTACACTTTTGGGTGTGTATTTCTGTCTACTAAATGTAGATAAAATGTTTTCTGTGTCAAGAAAAAATCATTGACCTATATCAATTAAGTTTAACGATACCTATATCTTACCTAAGTGTCCTAGAAATACTTATAATAATACTAGTTTATTCCCTCGGCTCTGTTCGCTTCGGTTACGTTTACCGCGGTAATGAGTATTATTATTAACACACGTTAATCCAGGTCAATGACCCTATATTTTTCTGAAATTTAACACAGACATGTATAAACCTAAATTAACTGTGTGTTTTTTTAAAAAAATCCAACCAATAGTTTTCGCACAAAAAAGGAACACACATACATCCTCACAAACTTTCGCATTTATAATATTAGTAAAATATGTTGTCGACTATAATAACTTTGCAGAGTATAATGATTTGAAGGTAGTATAACTCTTTGTGGTTCGACTCCGGAAGCACCACCGTTACACGTATTTGTACCTAATAACAGCAGTGTTATGCGCTGTTGTGTTCTGGTCTGAAGGGTGTGGTAAGGGAGACATACTTTTCCTAAGCATTCCATCTTAGTCCTCGGGGGTAGCAACGCATCTGTGGCTAACCTTAGGTGAGAATTTGATCTTACCTTGTGTTGACTACAGATGTCCATGGACGGCAGTAGCCACTCACCATCAGGTGGGCTGCATGCTCGTTTGCTACTTCCATACTATAAAAAAATAACGCAAATTCTTTCAAAATTTGATGACACGAGGCTTCATACAATTTAAACGACTCTAATATTATAACCCTATACACGTTTCCTGTATTTTCTTCTTCGACTACTGTTAATATCATTTATTGCGTTAATAAACTAAATTCGAGCCGCTGATATTAGCACGTCTAATGCGAAGTCGTCACGATTCGCACGAGTTTGTCACCATTGTTCATTCGATACAACAAAGCCGGCGAAAGATGCAAGTATAATGTTTCCTGTATAAAGCAATCGTGATATCTTTTTGATTGGTAATCAATTTCCTGGGCCATGAAACGGAATTGATGACTGGTAACGATTATTCCTTATATTTGATTTAAAAATATAATGCAATCCTACTCTTTTTTTTACGATATCTGAAGGTGTATATTACCCTATCCCTTAAAAGATAAATTACACTTATCTTCTACTTTGTTACTAGCTGGTTAAAAATGGTGGACAGTTGAAGAAATATACTTGTAGTAAACAATGTATTAATGAGTATGAATGTGTATACGTAATATAAGGACAAATGTCTGCCATAATTTCATACCAGATAAATCTTTGTCGTTGTATCTGGCCGAGGTAAACTTGAAAAGAAATAAAGCAAATTTTTACGGAACTTTCACGCAATGATATTGCGCATAAGCTACGCAATGATATTATTATTTTACGCGGAGTGGCATTGGCTACTTTTATACCAATAAAATATCCAGTTCAATTTCAAATGATGAAAAACCTTACACAGACACTTTTATGCCATTCTTTATGTCAGTGAAACGCCCGGTATCCAATAGTAATTACTGTAACAGGCGTTAACAAAATGTTAGAAAAGATTCTTCTGTATCGTGCAGTCTTGACGATCGCTGCAAGAAGTGCCTAGAAATCTTAATTTAAGGTATAGCAATGAAGTAAACCTGTTATTATTAAGTAAGAAATGATGATGATGATCCGTAGGAGAACAAATGTTATCGACATAGCTCCCAGAATTGGTAAGCTGAAGTAGCAATGGCAAGGCCATATAGTTCGTAGGACAGACAACTGATGGGGTAGAAGAGTCCTCGAATGGACACTACGTCTGGGCAAAATGAGTACAGACCGCCCCCGGACCAGGTGGACTTATGACCTGAAAAGACGGCGGGCTACCGCTGGATTCATGTGGCGCAGTACCGAGCGGAGTGGCGCCGATTAGGGAAGGCCTATGTTCAGCAGTGGACTTTTAAGGGCTGTTGATGGATGGAAAAATTAATACAGTGAACCAAATAAAATTAAACTAACAATAGAACCAGAACGTCATATGCATTAATATTGCAGTGTCACGATGGTTGTCACTAATCGTCTAGGCGTCGCAGTGGCGACCTACATATTACAGAAATCAGGTCGCTTGCATAACTGAGGTCTTCTGCATATGGACGCAAACTTTTGTTGGAGAAACCGCTTCAATGTAGTATGTGTATTCTTTCATATTTAAAAATTCTGTTCTAGAAATGACTTTATACAGATTGGGGGCTGGTCGCGTTCTGTTTTTCTGGTTTTCGTTTAGTAATCAAAAGTTAAGGTTCTTATTATTAATTGTGTCTACTACACAAGAGTTTAAATAAAATTATCAATATCTCCAATGTAATAATTAGTATATAACTGTCATCTGAACTAATACAGTTGAACTTGTAGTTCTTCTTGAATATCATCCAAACCCAATCTTTAAACATTTAAGTCTTTATATAGGTATTCCTATATAAGGCTTAAATACGTATACCTGTTGGTTCAAGCTCCATTAAAGTAGTCTTTCAATAACTGTCTTCATTACCAATATCACAAATTTTCTATAAGTAATTAAATATAAATTGTTATACTATTTAGTATTAAATATACTAGAACTACAGTAAGAACCGAACTATGTATGTATGTATTGAGTTGATTCACAACTACAAATCCGAGATTATGAATTAAAAAACAAAATTATCACTTTAATTTACCCTCCTACAAATACTCCTACTCATTAATATTTAATGACGACAAATAATTTCTTTTCACCAGCCATTACGATGTTTCGTTTTGCTATAAAACCTATTAAATTATATGATAGCTAAATGACAAATAGTTACGTCAGGTGCATTAATTTCTTGCAGTGATCACCGTCTGTAGGCGGAATATCTTAATGAATATCTTAATAATCGTAGTGATGGAAGAGACTCACTCAGATGGAAGAGACAAATTTTTATCGACTCACGAGTCGAATAGTCTTTTAACTCATAATACTATAGTCAAAGTCTAAACCTTTTAATTTTGAGACATAGTGGATTTTTAAACGATTTCTATGACGCTAAAGGACTAAATGACTTTTCCAGGAAATATTTTTCGAACTATATACATATACAAAATGTTTCTTTCTTCTTTTCTTTTAGGCGTTAACGACTTACGTGTATCTTTTAAGACTAAGAACTCGACAACTGGATCTAACTTTAAAAGTCTATTCTTTTTATAAGACTTAAAAGACTGAGTTTCCGTCGTAACTAAGTGTATGTACGTAATAAATAACAGCGTATAAATTATACATTACTTTCCTTGCGTCGAGTTGACGAGTCCATATCGATTGCATGCTCACGAATGTCATTAATTTTATGAATAAGAATATAAATAAAATAGGTTGGTAGTGTGAAATATGAATACATTGACAAGGAAGTGTTTATAGTTTTATTTATTATGCGTTTTCATGTAGCATCGTGGAGTGTGGTCCAAGGTTCCAAACTTGTTGGAAGAAATCGGTACCTACCAAGCATAGAAATTATCTGTCTCTAATTCATTTTTTATTTGTCCACGTTAGACATAAAACATATATATAAAAGAAATGTTTTACATTTCACATTTTTATATAAACATTTTAAATTTTATATATTTATAAAAACATTTGGTTTTATGTATTTTTGAAATAATTACCCAATAATTTGTATGAATGTTCCGACAAAGTCGATTTTACCGTTTCGAATTTTACTCACGCAAAATTAATTACCAATAATTTTGAATGAGCTTATTTAAAAAAATAAATAGGATATTCACAGATTGATAAATAGCCTTTATCTTGACGTAATACTTCAATTTAATTTAGTTATTACGTAGGAGTTGTACAAGGTACGATTAGAAGGTCGTCACATAGTTTTGTTAACACAAATATTCTACCTACCCGGCAATTAAGTAAGGATTTCAACTTTGAAAAGTAAACTCATCTCTACCATATTGACTAAGTCAGGGCCAGGTAAATATCGATGCAGCTCTCGAAATACGAGCTTGTACCAATAAGAACTCGTTATTTAAGTATGAGCTAGCTAGTTACTTAAGGATCGAATGATTGGTTTGGAGGCGCTGAGTTAGCGCTATATGTTATTTATAAAAAAATAGTAACTCAGCATTTACTTGGATTTTACTTTACCCCACAGTTTATTCTCAATTTGCTGACTAGAATAAAACGCAAGACTTATTGATAAAAGCGGACACAAGTGTTGACACAAAAACATAATGGTGTTGGCATACCCCAATCAGAACAGAAAAGTTCTTTCATTTACAAATTATGTATAAATAGCGATGCATGTGGTTCGTAACGTAAGCTAGAATTATCAGAAAAAATTTAATATATTATACAACATCATTAAACATCTTACGTAGTCACCCACTACAGATCACACATCAATCATTATGGTTATCAATTATTTAAGTAATTATTTCGTAATACGAGCAGTCAGTACTGCAACTTACGAATAAAGAATGGGAAATTAAACTTTACACACATCACATCACATTTACTAAAGTATCATGAAATCGAAGCCTCAAGCGCCATCGAAAGAATTTATTGCATAAAAATATTTCACTATTTTTGGATTGACTTGGACCTTCTTAGAACACGACTTAATTGGCATGTAATCGTTGAACGTACATCCTTGAAAAGATGTGCTTAAAGCAACACTTAACCGTAAACGAAAATCAGATTACCTTACGCGTCGAATTAGCAGAGAAGTCTGCTATTCCGACTTTGTAAGTCATGTGTATAAGCTAGGCTATAGCACAAGTACCCGGTTGCTCAATACCAGGGATGTTATAGATATGTAAATTCGGATCTGAATACGGATACGAGTATAGGAATAATACTATACCGGTTTCGGATATGAACTTATTTCGGATTATCCGTTAGTTTTGGATAGTTTCGGTTACGTTACTTTATAATATTACAAATATTATAAATATTAAAACAACACTTAACCGTAAACGAAAATCAGTTTACCTTACGCGTCGAATGAGCAGATAAGTCTGCTATTCGGACTATGTAAGTCATGTGTATAAGCAAGGCTATAGCGCAAGTACCTGGTTGCTCAATACCAGGGATGTCATAGATATGTAAATTCGGATCTGGACACGGATACGAATATAGGAATAATACTATACCGGTTTCGGATATGAACTTATTTCGGACTATCCGTTAGTTTTGGATAGTTTCGGTTACATCACTTTATAATATCACATTTTTAAACGTAAACGTAAAATACAAATAGGTAATAATTTGGTTTCATTTCTATGGTATATTTGCTGTAAAAATGAGTCATATCATTTTTTATTATAGCTACTTTATAAGTGCTATTTATTAAAACTAGAAAAAACATGTATCGAAACATATCTGAAATTAAACGAGTTTTGTTTATATCGGATATGGCTACGGATATTATTTTATTTCGGATATCCAATAGTTTCCATAACATCCCTACTCAATGCAATCGTAGATCGCTGTCGGCCTGGGTGCAGCAAAGGCCGTATGCTAATGCATTGGTCTCGTCTCGGCGACAAGTGTCGTGACTTGCCGATGACACTTTTACTTTCGGTTAGACATATGCGTATGCGCAGTGCTTTCTAATCCCTTGATACTATGGTTTTTATTCTTCATGGAAAGTGGCTTTTTGTTACAAAATAGCGATCAATACCCCGTAGCCATCAGTACAATTATAATGTCATTAGATTTAATCAAGTGTGCGAATCCCAGGAATTATTCATCAGCGAATTATAGTCGAATTGAGAGAAGCTCTTTTTCTCTTTGATTAAATTTACATAATACAATTACCGTACTTAATGTTATCTTAATTAGATTAAGTACAGTTGTAAATTGTAACGAAGTAATTTTATTTATAAGATTTTATTTACAAAATTGAATTATTATAAACGAGATAGTGTCTGCAGCTCCAATCTCGTCTGAAATCAGTTTTCGTAAATTTTTAAACTTACTTTTGGTCTCTTGAACAGTTTTACTTAAATCAGTTCAGATTTTTTGTATTGAATATAAAGATGTTGGGATGATTTAAAATACCCAAATAAAATATATAATAAAATACCCAAACCAAATCTTTTTGTAATAACTATCTCGTCGTACGCTGTCAGTACTGTCTCTCGAATGTCAAATATGGCTAGTGAAACTCAATTAGCAGTTAAAAGCATAACCGATCGATATGAACATCCGTGTTCCATTCTTTTAACTGACTTTATGAGTACAGTATGTAGAAAAATATAAATATGTAATGTTATTATAAGAGTAACTAGGTTTATCGAAAAATCGTTCTTGTTTTAAAAGGATGTCAAAATATATATTTGAACACATTAATTAATATAAATTTATCGTTAACAATAAATAACATATAAATATCAATGTTTTACGATATTTTTATTTTGTTTCAGGTAAGTATTGATTAAAATCCAGACGGTACAAACAGCGTGTCATTAGTAAGTACAAGATTAATTAAAAAAACATAGTCAATAATACGTCATGAATACGGATGTTTATTAGAATGAAAGGCAGTATAACGAGACCTTTTAAACGTTCCCGATCATTAAATTTCTCCCGCGTCATCCAATTAGATGGGATCTAAGCGAGAAAGATGTATTGGAAAAAGAAATAAAAATAAACCGAGAGATTTTCGGGTCATTAATCAGGCGTGTGGCGTCCATTCAAACACCGAAATACCGCTTCCTATAATAAATTAATATAACATAAACAAGACAGAAATGGGAATACGTTGTAGCGCTTCTGAGAAATATTTCTAAACAAAACAGTTTAACAGCAACGGAAAGTCGACAAAAAAGTTTTGTAAACAATATGCAGTCATATTTAGCGCCCGTGACTTTATGTAGGTGTTTAAGGTAAGTTTTTGTATAATGGAAGTGGGCAATAAGGTTACTCTACCTGCGAGCTTCGCACCTGCTTTCCACAAAAAATATACACATTGGGCTATTTTGAGGAGTACTACGATGTCTGCCAGCCAATGAACCGTGAGTTATTACTCTAGCGTCACGCTCAAAAAGCAACGGCACAGGCAGTTACTGTTTTAGAAGGGTTTTATTAAGATTTATGAACATAGAACTAGATTTAGAAGTCTAAGATAAAAGTCTTTGAATTTCCCAGATATGTAAAGTAAAGGCGCAGTCCCACTGTTCTGCTTTGGTATAATCCCAGTATGCAAATAGTTGATAGTACGAAAATTATAGCCTACTAAATTTTACATCTTTTTCAAACGTACAAAACATTACGAAGAATTTTCAAGAATTCTCACCCGCTCGCTTCCTTGCACGATCTCCTCACTTGAGGTTGTGTTCCGATCTCCCGAATGTAAGAAAATGTAAGAAAAGTTAAACAAGTAACAATTACATATTTATAATTCGCACATACATCGATAAATCAAATATCAATGTCTATTCATCCGGACATAAAGCGTGGGAAGCTGAGAGGTCAAACTACTATAACCAGTTCATTACTAGCAAATTCAGAATAAACATTTATATCGTTACATGCATCAAATTTAGAGATTCTCGTTTTTATTGTTATTTAGAGATGTCAATTTTTAATTTCCAGAGACAATTCTCTCTGTAAAGAAAAAAATAAAATATTTGAGTTGATACTACAAAAATGCTTCTATTTGCGGTGGCCTCATTCACGCTCTTAGGTTAGTGACATCGCTCGGCAAAATTAAAAAAAAAGGGACACGTAAGCGGGACTGATATAAAATTCTAAATTTGAATCTCCCCCGCCTTTCTTAATAGGATCCCGTGTCATTATGTCACTGCGACTTTTTTATGACATTCGGGCCAGTGTTGTGTAATTTCAGAAACGATTATGGCTTCAAGTGTTAATAATATGTGCGTAGAGAGCCGGTTTATAGTACTAATGTTTTACTTGCAGGTAAAAAATCTTTGAATGTCTGCCTAATGATTATTAGATAATTCTTAGAATGGTGATCGCGTTAGGCAGATTACGAAAGATACATTTTACTGCCTACTCACAAAGATGAAGAAACTCAAATTCAGATTCAGTTATAAACATTAATACTAGGTCTAGGTCTAGGTATAATGTCATATGTATTATTAAGTATAGTCAATAAATAAACAACGAAATAAATAAGCATAGTTAGTATATATAAATCATAATACGACGTTGTAAATTGTTACTAACTTTAGGAGAACATTAGCCTTAAATAAAGGAATATAGAAACAAAATATTTAAAAAATCTTCTCAGCCACCAACAATCCGCGGACGGTCAAAGACCTCTCCTACAGAACGCAACTGGAGAGACGAAAGTCGGGTTGACTTTCGTCTCTCCAGCGAAGTAGGGACTTCCCGCTATCCTGTGTCAACCATCTCACTTTTGATTACAATAAATTAGTTAATAAGAAACAAACCAGAGATTCGCACACAAACATATTTAAAAATATAGAATCTGGGTGGTTCATGCCTATCAACGTGGCATGATAACGGTGTGTATCATTGATAAGATCGTGCGCTCTCGGCTCGGTGTGACTAATTAAGATTATCTGGACCGAGTAAATGCTTAAGTTGCGAGTATTGGTAATGCGATGTGCTCGGCGATATGGCATGCAATCAGCTTTAGGAGATTACTTTTAGAAGAAACGCCAAGCCGCGGTGTTATCTACTAATATATTATACAATACATTTATTATCTGCGGCTTAAACTAGCTTAGAATATAATAAGTCCAATATGTCTTACAAAAAAAAAATCTTAAATTGTTTGACGGTTTAAGCTTCTTTAGACTGTTTATATTTTTGACATTATAATGCTCGAATTATACGAAATTCATGACTGAATTAGACAAACAATGGATCGACGACTAAGACTCTAAAGCGACGAATGTATATTCGACGACCCACGTAGCGGAGCGGTCATCATACCGGTCTGACACGCAGTGGGTCCCGGCTTCGATCCCCGG
>DWTU01003628.1:0-10247 GCA_018251515.1 Cecropterus confusis
ATGCATTAATTAAATATTTATGTATTTTAAATTTACAGAAAGTTTGAGTATTCCTACAATTATACAATATTCATATATATATATATATATATAAAAAAAAAAAAACATAATACTAATAATAATACTTGGAATGTCAAATAAGTTGTAATAATAATATTAAACAGATTCAAATTAAGGATTTCAATAATTCATTGCTAATTAGGATATGTCAATATTTTTCAGTTTCGTCAAAAAAGTAGTGAGGCTGTCAAAGTGAATATCAAGACCCGGGTCTTTTTTAGCAGTGTCATTATACAGTCGCGATACGCGAACCACCGGTGAAGAGCGGCCAAGTTTTGTTTTGCAGAATTTCGTTTCGAATAATTTGCACGGGTTTCTCGGAACTCTTGTGGGAACGTTATATTGTAACTTACTTAGGAGGGCTGGACAGTCTATGCCACAATTTATCAATTTGTGTAGAAATGATAAATCTAAGATTGCTCGGCGCGTGCATAACTGATCGATATTAAAGTGTTTTGTTCTATCAACATAAGACTTCACTTCTTTTGGTATTTTGAAGCGATAAGCTAGGCTACGAAGAAGTTTTTTTTGCAAGCTTTCAATTCTATTTTTGTGTGTCTGATATGTAGGGCACCACACGGAGCTGCAATACTCTAGTTTACTTCTCACGTAGGTGTTATACAGCTGTATAATGGTCGCTGGTTTTTTAAAACTTTTTGTGTTTCTCAAAACGAAGCCAAGGGCTTTATTTGATTCGAGTATTATCTTATCAATGTGTTCAACAAACGTGAGCTTACTGTCCATTATGATGCCCAGATCCCGTATAGTACTTACCTCCTTCAGTTTTGTACCGGCTATAGAGTAATCTGTCATCAGCTTTAGTCGTTTCCTTGTGAACTTTATATGATAGCATTTTGAGGTGTTTAGGTACATTTTGTTTTTGACACACCATTTGTGAATGTTAATGAGATCATCCTGCAGCAATTTTGCGTCTAAGGAGTTTTCTACTGCTTTCATTATTTTAAGATCATCGGCGAATAAGTATACATTGCAGTGATTAATTATACGTGTTATGTCATTGATGAAAACGTTAAAGAATAAGGGACCGAGCGTCGAGCCTTGCGGAATTCCTGATGGTGCAGAGAAAGGACGAGATTGTTTGCCATTTACCACCACTGTTGATATACGATTTGTAAGGTACGAGGTACACCAATTAAGTAGATTACCTCGTATTCCCATAGCATATAATTTGTCAAGAAGGATTATGTGATTGACTTTATCAAATGCTTTTGAAAAATCGGTGTATACCACGTCAACTTGTATATTTTTGTCAACTATATCTTTAATGTCACTAGTGAAAAGGAATAAATTTGAGTTTGTAGATCTTCTTTTCATGAATCCATGCTGATCAGTAGTAATATAGCTTTTTATGTGCGAGTACATGAAAAAGTGAACCATTGACTCAAATAATTTTGAAATAGACGACAGGAGCGATATCGGACGGTAATTAGATATTAGATCCTTTTTGCCGTTTTTGAATAATGGTACTACTCTGGCTTCTTTCCATTTGTCAGGGAATTGACCCGTTTCTAGGGATTTATTAAATAATGTCGTGAGCGGAGATGCCAATATATCTGCACATCTTACTAATAATAATGGGTGTATATTGTCTGGCCCTGCGCTCTTATTTACATCAAGCTGCTTTAGTTTTGTTTTTACACGTTGTACTGTAAAATGGATGTCCGAAATAGAGTTAAACGATCCATTGATAGAGGAATAATTATTTTTGGTACTATTATCTAATTCATATACAGAGCCAAAGTGACATGCAAACATGTTTGAAATACTTTCGTGGTCAGATGATTTCGAATGAATAGTTTTGTTAATTAACGTCATGGTATCTGGATATGATGAACAATTCTTACGTAAGTTTTTTATATGGGTCCAGAACTTTTTTGGGTTTTGCGAAAGGCTGCTTTCTATGTCGTTGATGTATTTATTATAGCAGTATTTTAGTAATTTGTTGCAATCTACTCTTAAATATTCAAATTCAATTATATCCAATGGATTATTGTATCGTTTGACTTTTTTGTGCATTTTGTTTTTTTGTCTTAGCAAATAGATCAACTGTGAAGAGAACCATATAGGGTGGGGCCCTTTATTCGGTACAGTCATCGGAATGTAAAGTTTAATAGCTCTATGAAGTATTTCATAGAACGTAGTTACCATGTCATTCACATCATTGCAGTGGCTAAATTCATCCATCCACGATACTGTACTTAGATATTTACTTATAGCCAAGTAATCACCTTTGTAAAAATTAGGTCGCGGAGGTAATGGTGTTTTCTTAATTTCTTTTAAGATGTGGGTGTTAATTTCAAGAGCTGGGTGGTATTTGTCAATTTTTCTTACTGGTTGCTGGCATTCCTTGACTTCTAAGATATTTTCTGTGCATAACATTAAATCTAAAATCTTATCGTGTATGTTTGTAATGCTGTTAAATTGTTTTAAATTATGCAGCGACAAAAAATCCACAAAATTATGAAATAGTTCACGGTTACCATATTTACAGGGTATTGTATAATTTATATTGCTCCCACAAATCTCGGAGGTATCAACTTGCCAAGTTATGCCACTCATATTAAAGTCACCAGCAATCAATGTGTACTTGTACTCATTACACTCCATTACTCTGTTAACGTTATCAATAAAGATTTTTAAGATATCATTTGTAACTGGTGGGGGCAAATACGCAGCACACAATCTTATAGATATGGGACGCTTACCTGCTCGAGAAGTGGTAATTGTGACCCAAATATCCTCACATGCACTTTCCCATTCCGTCATTCGTTTGGACACTAAATCATTGGAAACCGCTATTAACACTCCTCCTCCCCTGGCTGCGCTGGACACTGAAGAGGTCTCACGATCGCGTCTGTATACGACATATTTATTTTCAAATATTTCAGAATCAAAGTTACTACTAGTTAACCAGGTTTCAGTGAAGATATAAACATCAAAAGCATTGTTGATTAGCTGTTGCCGAACCTCTGCTACATGTGTGTTAAGTCCTCTTACATTCTGATAATAAATTTTGATATTATGTTCTGTTAGCATACACAATTTTTATTATAGTTGGAACAAGATAGATATATATATATTCGTGATTTAAAAAAAAAGATATATATTAAATTATGTAGTATATAGATTTTACAATTGAATAAGATTTACAGTAAAATGTAAATAATTTTTTAAATGAATTATAAGTTAACAATTATATAACTTAAACAATAATTAATTAGATTTAAAATATTTAACTGTATAAAACTAAAGCTGAATTTACAATTTAATTGAATTGAAGTGAAATAATAAAACCAATTAATAAAATAAAATAAAATAATTAGCGAAAATATATAAATTATAAATAACTAAAAACTAAAACTAAAATTATTGCAACTGTGCTAAATCTTGAACGCTTTTAATCAATCTATAATCAGATGTTTCAGTCTTTCGCATAAAAATTCTACTTCGATTAACCCACACGAACTTATAGTTGAGTTCTTTGGCCTTGATCCTTGCAGCTGCGTGTATAGCTTTTTGGGTTGGTGAGAGGTGTTCCACAACGAAAATAGGTTTTTTTGAGCCACCAATCCCAAGATGGGTAGTGTTGAGCTTATCAGTGAAGTTAGTAGCTTTTTTATTAAATTTTAAAGTAGCTGCTAAGAATTCGTCTCTTACTCTTGGTGAGTTGAACTTAACCACAACAGACCTGGGGCGCTGGCTGTCACTATTTATTTTTGCCACTCTTGTGCACACATGAATGTCAGAGTCGTTCAGTTTGTAATTTGCAACACTGGCTACTTGTTTTGTAATGCTTATTAGGTTTTCAGCCTTATGTTCGGGTATGTTTTGTATTTCCACGTTGCTGGCTCGGGAGTGTTGTTCCATGCGCGCAATTCTTGAGTTTAATTCAGATACCGTCGAGCGTAGAGATATATTTTCAGATTCTAAGTGACTTATTTTGGAGACGTTAGACTCTAGGTCTTTCTTTATAATGTCTTGCTGTTTTTCGATCGTTGATACAGAGGTTGATACACTTTTGATACTTTCTAGAAGCTCTTTTGTTTTTAGCTCAAACTGATTCAATATGTTGATTTTAAAGGAATGCAATATATTTTCAAGCTCTTCTCGTACTACTTGTCTAATGACATCAATCGGTGGGTCATGCATGTAATCAATTTTTTCGTTCTGTCCCCCTCTCCTAGTATTTACATTTATTTCGTCTGAATCCACTGTTTGCTGATTAGTGCCTCTTATTGGTGTGTTGCTGTTATCACTTTTAGGTAATTTGCTGCGACAACAGGGGCATATCCATTTTAACTTAAACTCTTCCGTCAAATCTTTTAATGGTTTATTAATATTGACGCAGTTTAGGTGAAATTTATACTTGCAGGATTGACAAATTATTGTGTTTGATGATGGTGTCAGTCGATCACAACAGCCGATTTTAATTTTCACTTGCGACATAATATTGCACTGTTAAAAATACACTTGCACTAAACCCTTTATTAAACGAAGCACGACGGCAAGTACGCGTTCGAGTCTGAATGCAGCACGGCAGTGCGATGACTCATGATTAGCGGACGGGTAATGTTGCACGGTCGTAAGATTGCTTGTACGTTAATTAAAAAAATTTTAAACTTTGATGATCAATATCTTTTTAAAACACTGGAGTTTTGGAACACTGCATACGCCAAATTATGGGTAGTCTTTTACACTATTAGGGAATATTATTATTTGTTCGGATTAGTAACTGTAAACTGCATTTATACAATTATTTTTACGGAGACAAAAAAACGAGAGTTGATCCAACTAGCGCCGCGCGCGGAACTGGATTATATATATGGAACTGGATTATGATATATATATAGGATTATAGTGATATCGTTATTTCTAAGTAAAGGTTTTTATTTATAACCAACTTATTTTTTAATATATATATATTTGACGATTGCTTTTGTCTGTAGAATTTTATGGAAATTTTATTCGAATTTAACTTAATGTAAAAATCCAGCCGTCGCGCTACAGTCGAAAAGAGAAACCTGAGAAACCCACTTGAACAAAGCGCAATGTTTAAAGACATAACAATGTTATCAGTTCTCTCAACGGTCTTAAAGTTTTACATTATTTCTTCTTAAATTGGTTTCCCTAAATCCATTTTCGGGCCAATACGAAAAGTAGGTATGGCTTCCTAAACCCTTTTTTGCATTTAGTCTTGTTTTGCGTTAATCAGTTCAGCCATTTAAGCCCTTTTAGAATTTAAACAAATTCCAAATTTCTCTTTTTTGGACTATGGAAGTAATAAACTACAATCTATCTGAATATAATCGGCCACTGCTGCCCATAGACATCTATTGACAACCCGCGTGGAGGAGCGGTCACCATTCCAGCCTTACATGCAATAGGTTCCGGATTCGAAACGCGTCCGAAAGATGAATTTAGGTTTTAGTACTGGTTCTGTTTTTTTTTGTGTAATTGTCTGTGAGTGCGTCCATGACACTCACGACACTTAATGAAATCCTAGTGTTGGGCTATTAATGTTGAAAATTGTTATTATTTTTATATTATCTTTTTTTTATAGTACGAAAGCAGCAAACAAGCATGCAGCCCACCTGGTGGTAAGTGGCTACGGCCGCCCATGGACATCTGTAATCAACACTAGGTAAGATCAAAGTCTTACCTAAGGTTAGCCACAGATGCGTTGCTACCCATGAGGACTAAGATGGAATGCCTCGGGAAAGTATGTCTCCCTTACCACACTCTTCAGACCAGAACACAACAGCGCATAGCACTGCTGTTATTAGGCAGAAATAGGTGTGGCGGGGGGGATACCGGAGGCGGACCACAAAGAGTTCTACCACCTTCAAAATCTTATTATAGTAAATTATTATTTTTATGTATAGTCAACTTCAGATAGGATTAGAGGTCTAACTGAGATAGGAAACGGATGTGTTGTTACGCACGAAGACTAAGTTGGAACAACTTACATACGGGAGTGTCTCCATTACTACACGTTATAAACCAAAACAACAGGCATATGTTAGAAATAAACACACAAAAAACTATATATTTCAAGATATATAACACACATCGTTTATTTCATCCAACAAATGTTTACCTAAATATCTATAATTTCTAAATTTCTATAATTCACAACACATATGACGTGTCATTGCTTTAATTTCAACAAGTTCCATTCTTCATTTCTTCTTACTATCAAGGTAAAATGGTAGTAATCATGCCATAATAAACTCATTCTCAGTAAGTATAAGAGATTTATATAATGGGAAATCTATAAACTGCTTAAGATGTTATTTCAGTCGGATCGGTTTCAAACTCCAATAGCCTTTAGAGTTTAGAGTATTACAGTCGATTGCGGAGAAGCGCGCTGAAGGCGAGTGCATAGAGAGAGAATAGTGCAAATACTGGAATAGCATTACATCTTTAAGAGACAGTATAGAATAGACTTATCTTTGAAATATTTTTGTATAATATAAAATGTGTAAACATATGGACTGCATCCGTCTTATGGTGAACTGCCTGTGCTACCCGTGGAAATCTGCAAGCAAGCTAATAAGGTTTTGGCTACCTGAGAAGTAAGTTGGGATGCCTCGGATAAGAATATATTTCTTAGCACAATCTTCAATGCAAAATACAGTCGTACTTATAACTGCTGTTGTTTGGCATTTGGAGTCGTACCACAAAGGGCTCCACCACCTTAAAATGAAATCCTCTATTTTTGTACGGAAGATCAAAAATTGAAATTCCATGCAAAGATGTATGTCTAGCAAAGTATATCAAAGGGCTGATGGAAAAAATTAACTTCCTGTGTAACTTCTTTAAAAAGGAATCTAAATTGAATGTAAGTAATTTGAAATAAAACTAAATAAACTAAACGAAACTGAATTAAACGTTACGTAATAAATTCAAATTAATACTAGAACCACCTGAACAGAATCATCTAGAAAAAATTAAACGTACCTTAAAAATCTGTAGTAAAGCTGATAGTCGGTACAAAGCTGCTTTTAAATAAATCAGAGTCTACTAATTACAAAGTTGTACAGTTGATAGTTACAGCAAAAGTTAGATTCGAAGCAGCGGTTGTTGATTCAATGACAGGGGCTTCTCAATTAATAATTGAGCTATTTCTGAATATCTCGTGAAAATGTAAATTGTCAGCTTTCAAGAACTTTCCCCATTTTATCGAATGGAAGCGAACTTTATAAATCAGACGGCAAGTGACTACTGCAATAGAGCAAATGCAAGATCAAAAGCCTGGTTTCACAAGGACTCCCATTTTTTGGGACACTGAGGTACACAGACTATCGTTTATAAACTTATTTAATTTCAAAAGGGACAACCCCTTTTTATTTGGTCTTGGGTAGATTGGGTTCCATCTCGTACAACCGCACGTACTTGGTGTCGCTTAACCAACTATCCAGAAAGTCCTTGCGACTAATAAGAAATACTCGTATTACATGTTGATTAGTTTAATTTGTTTCCCCGTGTAATAATATTGATATATTATATTATTCAATCACTACTTAATGGATACTAACATGATAAAATTCTTACTAAACTATATAACTGTATAATCTGTGTAAATGTATTTCAAGTAATACTGCGTATAATAATAAAAGGACGAGTTATTTTAGTAACGGAAACACTCACAAAGCAAAGCAAAGACGATTTTTGGATCCCCTTTGAGCGCGTGTGATCTCAAAATACGGGTATTTACGGCACACATTTTCGTGAAACCTTCATGTCACAGAGTTGGAAAATAATCCGCCCACACGTTAACGTACGATACAAAATTCGAACCGTACGACAGCCATGATTTAAATGTCGTCCACTATATTACCTATTTATGTTATTAATTGCCATAACTTTATTAGACATTTGTAATAGTGCTTCAAAAGTAAGTATTATAAAATGAGTATCTTTTTATAATATTACTAGGTTATTCCCGTGGATTGCCTTCGGTCACATCTATCTCGTTAATGAATATCCCATGTGTTTATCATAAACTATCAGGGTGCCAAATTAACAAAAAACCGACCATTACTTTTTGCGTGAAAGAATAAGTAACACACATACATCCTCGCAAATATCCGCATGTATAATATTGGTAAGAATAAAATAAAACAGAAGTAGAAAACATAAGACCTAATCTATAATGATGAATTCAGATGAGTCCTATTATTCTACTTTCATTTGAATGCAAATGGCTATTACTGGAAACACTTTCAGGTCTTCCTGCAACTATCGCTAACTACTCTGTGGACTCTCGTTAACTGGTTAGAATCATTTAATCATGTCGTGATCGTACCGTCTAAATTTTGTCGCGGATCTTAATTAAAAGACATATATTTCTCAGTAACATATAATTCCTCAATGAGTCTATCTCGGGAGGCAATACTTAGTAACCAAAATATTGCATTAAATTATTGTAATATTGATGTTAATGCAAAAACATATTGACCAAGAAATCTGGGGCTACTACGTCATCCACTAGAGCATCAGATTTTTTACTTAATACGCCGCAAAATACCTTCGATCCTCACGATTAATGGCACACATCCCAAATCCGGAACACTCAGTGGATTGTTCGGGGATGTATAAATCTCGAGCTGCTCCGATCATTACTCAGCCTGCGGGGAGCTCTATCGCTTATGACTGAATAATACACTACCGATAATAATCCCCGCTAAGTAATCACAGTGATAGCATGTGGAATCCTAGAATCTTATCAATATTTCTAGTCTTCTCTTTTATACAAATTGAAACGACAAATGTACCTTTTTTACAAACAATATAGTGCTTCTATTTTTATTTTCCGCTATTGTTACGTCACAATTTAAGTGGAACTTTTTATAGTTTGCACCCACACTACATTTATTGTTTAACTCAGGGTCGCGCACTACAGTATTCATGAAGGATGTAGTAAGGACGAAACGTGTGTGGTTTATTTACATCTACAGACATCGAACGCTCTATGACAGACATAGTTGATTTTCTTTTTAACATTATTTTAAGAAATATGGCTAGCGTAACTAACTTTTTTATTAATTCAGTGCATTTTTTGTAAAAGATTGTTTTTTTTCCTTTTAGGTATTTTTTTTTTTTAACAAAAATAGAAACCGACTCTTATACCACAAAAAAGCAAAAAAATAATTTAAATATATGTTGGTTTCTGACATACATAATACAAACGTAAATTCAACTTCCAGCATAAATGTAGAATTTAGTCCTAAGCCATGACTTTTATAAATTATATAGAAGCGAATCAAGGTCAGGTCTGTATTTATATGAACTGGGCGCATCCGTTTGCAGGGCGCCGCCGCGCCCTACTGGCTTAGTTTTAAGTTTTCTTTTAAGTTGCAATCTAAGCTAAACCATCCAATATGAATCACTACAGCTCAACCTAATCAAGTTCGAGGAGTTCAAGGTCAAAATTTTCATCTCTGCATAGTAACCTTACTGCATTAACGTAAGCACCAAAGGTCCAACTTTTATGGTCTAGGTTCGAAGTGCCCCTGTATCATCAGGGTTGAGAGTTAAAGGTACAATTTGACGTTTCATGTCTCTGCTTATATTGATAAGCAGAGACTACGATGAAATGATGACCTATGTCATGGGTCATGATTGGGTTTAGCTTTAGTGTTTTATATAGGATGGGTTGTTAGGTTGGGTTTGAACATAAAAGGAAACATAAAACTGAGCAAGCAGGGCGATACCGCGCCCTCCGAGCGGGTGCCCCCAGTTCATATAGATTGTAAGTGTCATAAATTATGGCTTAGCCTTAGATTTAGGTTAATTTTAGATTTATTTTGAAGGTTGAATTAATGTTTGTATTAATGATTCAGTTTATGTTTTCACATACATTTGTATCCACTAAACCAAATTTAGTGATAGATCATTACTAAAAAGCGTGAAAAAACTTTTCATATTACGCTGGATCATGATTACAGAATAGTATCCAATATGTTGAGCACCGACTTCGAAAGTATGTACTAAACTAACATGTATTTATATTAATTTTTACTTTTTTTCTAGCATTGAAGACGGTTGTATTTTTTGTAAAAAAAAAACGATATCTGATAAAGCTGAAATTTTGCATTCATATATATATATATATATATATATACATGTACATATACATACATATACATATATATATGTACATC